>AWOL01S0057126.1:2655-27557 GCA_000715115.1 Nicotiana otophora
CCAACATACTTTTGAGGTGCTTCAGAGGATAGGGGAGGTGGCGAATAAGCTTGCATTGCCACCCAGCTTGTCGAGTGTGCATCCAGTGTTTTATGTTTCCATGCTCCAAAAGTATGTTGGCGATTCGTCCCATGTTTTGGACTTCAGCACGGTTCAGTTGGAGGGTGATATGACTTATAATGTGGAGCTGGTGGCCATTTTGGATCGGCAGGTGCGAAAGTTGAGGTCAAAGGACATAGCTTCGGTGAAGGTGCAGTGAAGAGGTCAGCCTATGCAGGAGGCCACTTGGGAGACCGAGCGGGAGATGTGGAGCAGATATCCACGCCCATTTGAGGCTCCAAGTATGTTTCTAGACCCGTTCGAGGATGAACGGTTGTTTAAAAGGGGGAGAATGTAACTACCTGACCGGTTGTTTTGAGAGTTATAGCCCTATTTTCCCCATTTCTGCTTCCTTTTGTGCTTTTCAGCTATGTTATCATATACCGGGTTAGTTGGTTTAGGTCCGAAGTGGTTTCGATCTCAGAATTGTCAACCGGATGTTGACTTATGTGTAAACGATCTCAGAATTGAATTTTGATGGTTCCATTAGCTTCGTTAGGTAATTTTGGACTTAGGAGCATGTCCGAAATGTGATTTGGAGGTTTGTGGTGGAATTAGGCTTGAATTGGCGAAAGTTGGAAATTTGGCGATTTCGGTTGGCAGTGGAAAATTTGATATCGGGGTCAGAATGGATTTCTGGAAATTGGACTAGGTTCATGGTGTCATTAGTGACGTGTGTGTACAATTTTAGGTCATTCAGGCATGGTTTGGTAGGTTTCGGCATCGTTTGTGGAATTCGGAAGTTTAGAAGTTCTTAAGCTTGACTCCGAGGGTAATTTGGTGCTTTGATGTTGTTTTGAGTGATTCGAAGGCTCGACTAAGTTTGTATGTTGTTATATGACTTGTTGGTATGGTTTGTTGAGGTCCCGAGGGGCTCAGGGTGATTCCAGGTGGTTAACGGATTGTTTGAAGTTGGAAAAATGCAGTTGAAGCTGCTGCTACTGGTATTTCCGCACATGCGGAGGGGGAGCCACAAGTGCGAGGTCACTGGTGCACTTGGTAAGCCGTAGATGCGGACAGAGAGGACCTGGGCTGGAACCGCAGATGCGCAAAAGTGGTCGCATCTGCGAGCCCGTAGATGTGAGGTTGAGTTGCAGATGCAGAAATGAGGAGGGCTGGTAGTGGACGCAGGTGCGAGGTCTTTTTTGCACCTGCGAGGTCGCAGAAGCGGATAGGGAGCGCAGGTGCGAAGATGGGCACTTAAGCGATTTCCGCAGATGCAGAGATTTGTGTGCAAAAGCGGCTCTTCAAGTGCGCATATTGAGTCGCAGGTGCGAAAAACCTGGGCAGAGCTTATAGATAGAAGACTTCACGAATGCTTGTTCATTTCCGCCATTTCCAAGTCGGACCTTGGAGCTTTTAGAGTGATTTTTGAAGGGTATTCACTGAGGTAAGTTGATGGAGCTCTATTGTCATTAGCTATGGTGTTTTCCCGTTAATTTCTCACCTAATTAGTAGGATTCTGGAGTGCAATAAGGGGTTAGGGCTTGGGATTTTGGAGAGAGTAATTAGGGATTTGAGGAACCAAATAAGGTCGGATTTTGATGAATTTAGTATGGGTAGACTCGTGAGTGAATGGGCTTTCGGGTTTTACAACTTTTGTCGGATTTCGAGTCGTGGGCCTGGGTGCCGGGTTTGAGTGTAATTCGGGAATTGGCCTATAAATTGGTATTTTCCTTGTGGGATTCATACCTTTAGCTCATATGATCGTATTGTATTGCTCGTTGCTAGATTCAGGTTATTTGGAGGCTGGTTCGAGAGGAAAGAGCATTACGGAGTATGAGTTCTATATTGTTGAGGTAAGTAACAGTTTTAAATCTGTTCATGAGGGTATGAAACCCAAAGTTTGGTATAATGTGACTGTTTAGATGTGGCACCCATGTTAGTTGACTGTTTGGAGGTGGCACCCATGCTATTGGTCCGTCCCGGGAGACTGTGAAGTCTAATAGCCTTTATTTGTGTTTATATGCATTCCTGTCTACTAGAACTTGACTGCCTTTCATGTTAGAAATAATGCTTAGGCTATATTCCTGCTCCTGGTAGTTATATTCTTTCATAGTGATTCTTGTACATGTTTTCCTCAGTCTCTGCTATTTTCCCTAATGATATACTGTAACACTTTGATTTGGGTTGTTTTTCCTTTCTTTATTGAGAGCTATGAGACTAGAGAGGTTTATGACTGAGTAAGGACGAGGGCCTAGTTATGAGGTATTGTTCTACGGCACGTGAGTTATCCGTGCGGATCCTTATGTTTATACTACGACACGTGAGTTGTCCGTGCAGATCCAGATATGATATTATAGCACGTGAGTTGTCCATGCAGCATGTGAGTTGTCCGTGCAGATTATAGCGCTTGGGCTGTAGGATCCCCTCATGAGTCTGAACACCCCCAGTGAGCGCAGGTACCTATTGAGCGTGTGCATTGAGGGCTGAGAGTTGAGGGTCGAGTTATTGAGGGTTTGAGTGATAGTGTGTGTGAGGTTTCATCTATTTCACTTTGTTTCTGCATTTAGTTGATAATTATCTGGCTGGATTTGGTAATTATGCAACTGATCTTTTACTCATGTTTACTCTTAACTGTGAAGATTATCTACTGAATTGTTCTTTATAGCTCGTCACTACTTCTCAATGCCTTATTTATTTCTATTACTTGCTGAGTTGGTTGTACTCATGCTACACCCTGCACTTCATGTGCAGATCCAAGTGTGTTTAATCACAGAGGTCTTTGAGTTCGGGCGCGATTGAGTACCGGAGACTACGAGGTAGCTACCGACGTCCGCAGGACCTTGTCTCTCCTTCTATATTTCTTTATGTCTTGTATTGATACTTAAACACTGGTTGTATTAGTATGGTTATCTAGATGCTCGTGACTTAGTGACACCCCGATGTTTGAGGCTGGTTTCAGCATTTTGATTCTATATTGAGTTCAACTTTGGTGTTTATGAAAATTTCTGATATGAAAAAGTTTTAAACTACCTTTTTTATTGAATTACTGGTGTATTATTGGAAAACTCAGCTTGCCTAGTACCATCGATAGGCGTCATCACGACAGATTAGGTTTTTGGGTCGTGACAGTTGACTTCAGAGTTATCGCTCTCGGATTTTTATTCCAAAAGTTGGAATATGTTCATTGTATCATTTGGAACTAGTGTGCAAAATTTGAGGTGATTCCGAGTTATTTAGAAGTATTCGGCGCAAGTTTGGAATTTTGAAATGTGAAATAGTTCATTAAGCATGAATGGAGGTGAGATTCATAGTTTTGATGTTATGTTGCGACATTTGAGGCCTCAAGTAGGTCAGTGTTATATTTTGGACTTGTTGGTATGATTTGACGGGGTCCCGAAAGGCTCGTGTGTGGTTTTGATCATTGGTTGAGAGACTAGCTAAGTTAAGGAATTTGGAGTTTGATCATGGTTAATATCGGTTCAAGACGACCTCTTTTCAGTGTTTTGTGTGTCGAGCAGGTCTGTAGCGTATTTTATGATTGAAATGCATATATGGTTTGTGTCGGGAGGTTCTGGGTGAGTTTTAGTGTGGTTTCGGATCATTTCGGTGAAATTTGGGATTGTTAGTGCTGGTACTTCGCAATTGCGAACTTTTTGTTGCAATTGCGAACTCCGCATTTGCGAACATTTGGTCGCAATTGCATAGATGTGGTCGCAATTGCATAGACGAGCCCGCAATTGTGAACCTGTGGTTGCAAGTGCGAATATCCGCAACTGCAAACTTTTGGTCGCAAATGCGACATCTGCAGCTAGGTTAAGAGTTGGAATTTCAGGATTTTAGCTCATTCTTTCATATTTTGAACCCTAGACTTGGTGAGAGGCGATTTTTGGAGAGGATTTTAACATCTACCTATTGGGTAAGTGATTTTGACTCAATTTAAAAATTAAAACTTGATTGTTTATGGATTTTAACATCTAAGCCATGAGATTTGAAGAGACATTTTGGGCATTTTTTACTATGTTTTAAAATTAAAATTTGAGATTTGAGAGTTAAATTAGACTCGGATTTGAAAACCAAACAAATATTTGGACTCGTGGGTCTATAGGTAGTCAAGATCTACCCTTCGACTTAGGTATTCATCGGGCGGTCCCGGGGTTGACTTTTGTTAACTTTTGAGGAATTGTGTAAAGAGCTTAACTTTATTAATCGGAATTGGTTTCTCTTGCATTATTTGATATTATTAAGTTGGTGTTTGCTTGATCTGAACAGCGTAGAGGTGAATTTTAAGGGAGAAGCTATTTTTGAGTGTTGAATTGGCCTAATTGAGGTAAGTGTGTTGCCGAGCTTTGGTTGAGGGAACTTTTCCTAATAAAATGATATTGTTTGCTACATGCAGGCGTGATGCATATGCGAGGTGACGAACGTATATGTATCTGCCAGGGTTTCCATGCTCGGGAGGGGGAAATTATATGCTCCTTTGTACCTTGATGAACTTTGTGATTCTTTTGCCTTAGGTTTTACTTCATTACTGTGCTAATATGAGTATGAATGTCAAAGCTAGAGACCGTGCTTTAGCATATTACCATTTGATTAAATTTGATGGACTCTTTGTGAAACCGTTGAAGTGCAAATTTGATCGTAACTATACCTAAATCACGAATACATCGCTACAACTGTTATCCTTGAGATACTTGGGTTCCACACTTGAGTTGACGATCACTTTTAAGATTGTTGAGACACTTGAGATGGGGTTATTGAAGTCAATTGAATTATTTAATTGTACAAGAGTTGTGATTCTTATTCACGTGGTGTATATTGCTTAACCACTCTTCTTAATGTTTTCCATGCTTCCTACCTTGCTTGTTCTTGATGTATATATATATGCTTGGTGAGAAAGAGTGTAAAGCACGAAGGGTGATGTCGTTCCATTGTTATACATTATCATCTGAGGAAGAGTGTAAAGCATGAAGGGTGATGCCGTGCTATTTCATATACATTATTATGCACGAAGGATAATACCGTTCCATTTCATTTGCATTATCATGAGAGGACGAGAGTAAAAGTATGAAGGGTGATGCCATGCCATTGTATTTACATTATCATGTGATGAAGAGAGTAAAAGCACGAAGGGTGATGTCGTGCCATTCTTATTATATTATCATGTGTTCATGGAACGAATGGTGTTTCCATGCAGTGAAGATGAGAGACATGCATTATGTTGTGATATCCTTACCTTGCGTATACATTTATGCTTTTATCCCGAGTTGTTACTGTTGCACCTATGTTTTCTATGATGTTTATGGTTTTCACGTCTTTGACTTTTTCCTTATTTTTTGCGGTTCTATCAGTGCCTTCTATTTGTTAATTATTTTTACGTTCATGTCTACCTTCTTGTTTGTTATATGTACATCTATGTTTTTTTCTCGTTTGTTGTGATTTCATCTAAACTTTCTACCTCACTAGCTGTTGAAATCTATGTTCTTCTACATTACTTGTTGTCACTACTTTTGTGCCTCCTATCTCGTCTGTTTCCATTTTTCATATGCTTTCGACTTGTTTATTGTTGCGATTTGTGTACTTTCTACTCTGTAGTTACTGTTATTGGCATTCCTTCTACTTAGATGGTACTGTTATATATATGCTTGGTGAGGATGACATAAATGCACAAAGCGTGTTGTCGTGCCATTTTATTTTTTATCTTGAACACATTCTTCTCATTATGAAATTTGTCAGTTTACTACGTTGACTAGTGGTTATTGTTTCAACAACATGAATTGAGCTATTAGAGAAGGTTTGGTTGTGATACGAGGAACTTGATCATATTTCTTTTAGCTAATCATTTTCTACTTCTGTACCTATTCTCGTAATCTACTTTGTTATGTCTAGTATTATTTCTATTACAAATTTAACTGCTCGGGTTATACTAGTAAGTGTCTTTCACCTAAAACACTCGTCACTACTTCACCGAGATTAGTCAAGATATTTATAGGGTACATGGGGTCGGTTGTACTCATACTACACTTTTGCACCTTGCGTGTATATCTTGGAGCTGCGTAGCTATGGAAGACGGAGCCTTGCATTAAAGGCGTACCTGTGTTCCAGATTCAAGCTACCTCTTCTTCGTGGTAGTTTAGGTTTCATCTCTATTTATGTAAATTTCAAACAGATATTACATTTATTCTTCATATCGGATTTGTAAATCTAAATCATAGGGAGATGGTAGCCTATAATTACGTATTTTAGTCGCTTATTACACTCTAATTCACTGCACTTTACTTGTTTTGAGCTTTAATTGATAGTGTTTTGCACTTATTGTGTGTTTTATGCCTTGTAAGAGTGATTCTGAGTAATATAGATGTTGTGGGGCTAATTTGAGCTATTTGGAGATTTGAAGTCTGAGTAAAGGCCCAAGGGATTAAGTCGCGATCATGTTCGGGTGTCGAGGACCAAGTTTGGACGTCAAAAATCGAGATTCAATCCGTACTCTGAGAAAAGTCCACAACCACAGCACGTGGGGAACCGCAGAAGCCTATTTCTATGCTGCCTATCAGAACCAACTCTCTGGATTTCCCCACTAATTCCATGCATGGCACGTCACCCCATGCGGCGTGCCTGTGCAATATTTACAGAGTGAAAATCCAATTTCGTCTAGGAAAAGGTGATTTCGTCTGGGCCCAAACCTACTTGGTATAAATACATGGGAAAACATTATTTTTTGAACTTTTGACACATATTCGACCTAAGGAGGTGAAGGAGGAGTTGGAAGAATACGAGCACAAGGATTTCATCATTCCTTCCTAACGCAAGACACGAGTTTGGATTGAATTTATATTTTCCTATACTTTAATTTTATTTGTGATGAATTGCTCCATATTTGTGGAGTAGTTCTCTGTAGGGTTTGATGAATTTGGTGTATTGATGATTGTTTGTGGATTATAACTCTAGTTGTATGTAGTGAAGCGCTTTTGGATAATTTAACTGTTGCATCTATATTCACTTGTTCAAGTAATCGAGAGAGGCACAACTTGTGATGTCTTTGTATTACATTGTTGGTTGAGTTTATTAATTCTTGTTAGTAATCGAAAGAGGCTAGTTGAATAATTGACTATACCCTGTTAGGAGGATAATCGAGAAGGGTTCTCCTAAATACCAATCCACTATGCATTTTTGCATATCTTCAGGTGCTTAAATTGGTTCATCTTGTGAGGTTAAGACTTAATAGAGAGAGGAGTTTTTGCTGAATGTTTGAACTAATAATTGAGTGAATTCGAGAGACTCACTTAAACGTTAGAAGTGAATTACCTAGAGTTAGATCCCAAACAATTATCTTGCAACTATCCTATCAACCCCTATTTCTCCCACTGATAACTTCCTTGCTTACCTTTGTTGCGATTGTCATTCGTCAATAGCTTTAGATTCTTAGTTAATTTTAGTTAGAAATCATATAAACCTCAATTGTTGATTCTCTTGGATTGTGATCAAGCTAGAAACTACAAGAATACTATTTAAATCCAATCCATGTGGATACGATATTATACTATACTATATTTGATTAGCGAGCATAATTTAAGTGTGTGTTTCGAGCTCATCAAATTTGTAGTGCTAAATCAGGAATTTTTCTTTTTATTTTTCTCTTGTTATGTTTGGTGTTGTTGATTGTGCACAGGTTATAGGTTTAGATTGGTGCATGACTCGAACCTTTGCGAAGGAAGTGCTATCATGCGTTCCAAAAATTGAAAAATAACTGCGACAGCTAAGGAAGGAAAGAGATCTCATCGAGACATTAGAAACGGTTGGGCAGTCCTCAACCAAAGAAACTATGGCCGGAAACGGTGATGATAATGTGGATTTGGCTATAAGAGAGGCAACCCTACAACGAGAACAAGCTGTACGGGATGCTGAGGAAGCACCTATTAGAGATGCACATATTATATATATAGAAGAGGGGTCAGAGAATTGCTCAAAATCAACCCTTGGCTGCAGATCAGTTCGGAAATATAGCTCCCGGGCCTGGGAGACCACTTGGTGATTATGCTAGATTGGTCTACAATAGAGGATTATCAAGTGTGAGACCACCTCCAATTGCAGCTCACTATTTTGAGTTGAAGCAAGGGTTGCTTCACACTTTTCATAACTACTGTATCTTTAGAGGGAAGCCAAACGAAGATCCAAATACACATCTGATGGACTTCGAGGAGATTATGAACACCTTTCAATCCAATGATGTGTCACAAGATGCAATGTACTTAAGGTATAACCCTTCACACTCAAATATGATGCAAAGAAGTGGATTCAAAGCTTGCCCACGGGGTCGATTAAAATATGGGAGGAGATGACCAGAAAATTCCTTGATAAATATTTCTCCTCAGCTAAGACAGACAAGTTTATAAGAAAAATCCATAATTTCTGCAAGAAAGATACGGAAATTGTTTTTGAAGCATGGGAGAGGTTTAAAACGTTAGTACGAAAGTGTCAACATCGCGGAATTGAACTCTGGATGCAACTCCAGGATCATTGGGATAGATTGATACCGACCTCACGTAGGAATTGAGCAATGCAGCTGGAGGCCCATTGATGAAGAAGACTCTAGAGGAAATAGTTACAATTCATGATGAGTTATCTAGAGATGCTTATCAATGGCCCTCTGAGAGTACTGAAAGAAGAAGATCAACTGGTATTCACTAGGTTGATGCTAATACATTTGTGCAGGTACAGCTGGATGCTATGGCTAAAGAAATACGAAAGCTAGCCTTAGCCTCGATACAAAATAAGCCTCATGCAGTTTGTGATATATGTGGAAGAGGACACCCTACTCATGAGTGTCAAGACTCAACTGAGGAAGTGAATGTTATGGGAAACTATAATTTCAATGCAATAGGTCAGAGGAACCTTGATGTTTCATGTAGTTCACCTGGAGAAACTGCTAATGCTTGGCAACAAAATAACTCTATACCATAGGGACAAGGAGCTCCAGCATACAAAAATTAGCAGAGGCAGCAATTTCAGCCTCAACAGCCCATTCAGACTGATCTAGAAGATCTCATGAAGGCTTTCATTATCAAGACATATGTGAGGTTGGATGCCCATGAAGCTGCTACCAAAGAACTAGGCACTGGTTTACGAAACCCAGAGAGACAGGTGGAACATAATCCAATAATATTATCTGAGAGGGTTCCAGGCACTCTCTCCGCTGACACTGAAAAGAATCCCAAAGAACTAGTGAATGTTGCAACTTTGGGGGTGGGCAAGTGTTGAAAAATCCCACCCCGATCCAAAATGATGTGAAACTTGAAAAAGAAAGTGGGGAGCAACTGAAGACTGATGTTGATAAAAAGAAGAAAGGCTCGATGAAAACTGATAAGAATAAGAAGAACGAAGAATCTAGAAGGGAGGAACCTAAGGAGAGCCAGTATATGACTATCTTACCCTTCCCTCAAAAGCAAAGTAGAGAAAATCTAGACAAGCAGTTTGGGAGATTTCTGGATGTGCTGAAACACGTTCATGTAAATTTTCCATTCCTAAAAGTGCTTTCACAAATGCCTGCTTATGCCAAATTATTGAAGGAGATCCTTACAAAGAAGAGAAAAATAGAGGAGACCTCAGTGGTGAAGCTCACAGAGCATTGCAGCGCGACATTGCAAAACAAATTCCCACAAAAGTGTGGAGATCCAGGGAGTTTTACTATACCTTGATCTTTAGGCTCTATTAATTTTGATAAGTCTCTATGTGATTCTGGTGCCTCAATTAATCTAATACCTCTATCTGTTTATAGGAAACTAGAGAAGGAGATTGGACAAATAAGGTCGGTGCCAATATCTTTGCAGCTGGCAGACCAAACAACTTTAATACCTTGGGGGATAATGGAAGATGTGTTAGTTCGAGTGGATAAGTTAGTATTTCTTGTAGACTTTATAGTGGTGAATATGGAGGAGAATAAGGAGGTCCCCCTCATCCTAGGAAGACCATTTTTAGAGACAGGCATAGCAATATTAGATATACACGAGAGAAAACTCATGCTTAGAGAGGGTGAGAAGACTGTGACTTTTGAGATGAATGTAGAAAAGGGGGCACAAAAAGAAAAACCAGCTACGAGTGTTGAGTGGAAAGTGAAGGGCTTAAAAAGGGAAGGCTGCACTAAGTGAGAAAGATAAGTGTGGGGTGTACCCCAAGAAGGCGGAGAAGAAGCTGTCGGCATGGATGTGCGCATTAGTTCAAAGGCGAGAAATGGAGCCCGAATTCGACTCAGACCCCGACTACATGTTAAGGGAAGTTTCCTTTACCTTATTCTTTTTTAATTGTGTGTCATGGGAACATGTCACAACTTAAAGTGTGGGGTGGGGGATATGTTGTAAATTTGTATGTATATGTGTTAGTTTTGTTAGTTGTAGTAGTTAGATATAGAAAAAAAGTGAAAAACAAAACATAAAAATCATACAAATTGAACAACTTTTGATTCCCGACGATGGATATCATTCAATGGGTTTCTTGAGGGATTAAAGTCGAAAGAAAAGGACAAAAATATTTTCTTTTGTAGGTATAATAATTCCCTCTTTATTTTTCTTTGTGTCGTGGTTCTTTTCCAAGGGTTTTGTTTGAACCGGGTGTAGTTAGTTTCTTATTTTGTAGGAGTAGGGAACCTTGCGCTATGATTTGAAATGAAGGCAATGTCTCTTAACTTTATTATATCTTGAGAATAGTAAGTGCTTTAGTGTGACGCTTAGGCTCAGTTTTTGACTCTTGTATAAGTACCTTGAATAGTTTGATCTTAACTTTGCTTAACTCCTTTGAGTAGAGTGTCTTGATAGTCCAATCCTGAGTGAGTTATGTGCCATGTGTGTATGAGGTTTTGTGTATTCTGTGCATTGCATTTGATGTCTAGAAATTGCCGTGTGTGTTTGCAAAGCGAAATGGTAGTTTATTCTGTCTTGGAAGTGATATAGGCGTTTCTTTGTTGAGCCAAAGATATGTTTACCCACCAAATTGTTATGTATCGTATTTAACCTCTTTGAGTCTATAATCCTATTTCTTTGGCCACCACATTACAGGCCTTACCCATTTGTATGAATTGACTATCTATCTGAACCTTTTCACCTCTCATGAGCACTTGAATTTGATATAACTTTGCAAAAGTTTAAGTATGGGGTGATTGGGTTGGCTTTTGAGTGGAACTAATAAAATAAAGAGAAAGATGCACTGTTTTAAAAAACGTAAGAGCCACTTGAATTGAAGCTATTTGTAGCTTTGAAGTTTGAGTAAAAGCCCAAGGGATTAAGTCGGGATCGTGTTCGGGGGTCGAGGACCAAATCTGGACGTCAAAAATCAAAATTCAATTCGTACTCTGAGAAAGGTCCACAACCGCGGCGCGTGGGGCACCACAGCTGCCTATTTCTAGATCTGCTACCTGTCAGAACCAACTCTCTAGATTTCCCCACTAATGCCCTGCATGGCACGTTGCCCCATGCGATGCGCCTGTGCAATTTTTATGATAGTTGTTAGAAATAATAATTGTATGATTGTGAAACATATTCCTTGATAGTGGTAACTCTTGATGTAATTATGCTTAAAGAAGTTGGGAGTTGATATATGTTGATTTAAGGGTGGAGTTATGGTTTGACATAAGTGTGGGGTTTTGAACAATGAAATGTATGCATTAAAGTACTTAGGGAGGTGTAGTCACTCTTATATCTAAATGTATCCTACCCATCCCACAGCCTGCATTACAACCAACTAAAGTCTTACTTGATCCTTGACTGAACGAGCTCAATTAGTAGAGTAGTACACTATGGGAAAGCCTATAGTACATCTTTTGTGGCACATGAATGTTATTCCGAGAGTGAGTGAATTCTTTCTATCTTGAGTTCCTAATTATTCTTAAATTTCATTGTGTGTGGAACTACTCTCTATTGTTATGTGAGGGCACTTGATTCATGTAAGAAAGGTAATGTCATTGACTTCTGTGTTAGAGTAAGTGAGCGGGTTGTGAAATATGTGTGGTACTTTTGAGTCAAATCTGGAGGCGAGGATGTTACGTTAGAGTGCTTAATCTATTTTAAATATTCTTGGTGTGATGAGTAAGGAGAGTTGTTTAAAAAGGTCGTGTTTATGTTGTGTCTATATGAAGTGTAGTTTGATAACTCGAGGACGAGCAATGGTTTAAGTGTGGGGTGTTGATGGTAGCCTATAATTACGTATTTCAATCGCTTATTGTACTCTAGTTCACTACACTTTACTTATTTTGAGCTTTAATTGATAGTGTTTTGAACTTATTCTTAGTAAAAGCCCAAGGGATTAAGCCGGAATCGTATTCGGGAATACGTCAAAAATTGAGATTCAATCCGTACTCTGAGAAAAGTAAATAACTCCTCAAATCATATCAAACAACATCAAAAACACGTATGCACCCCAATTTAAGCCTATCGAAACTAATGAATTTCCAACTTCTACAATCGATGTCGAAACCAATCAAGTCAACTAAAATTGACCAAACATTTTGCACACAAGTCATAAATAGCACAACAGACCTATTCTAACTTCCAAAACAAAAATCCAAGCCCGGTAACCCCAAAGTCAACTCTCGGTCAACCCTCTCAACTCTCCAAGCTTGAATTTTCCCAACTTTTGCCAATTTAAGCCCGAATCATCTACGGACCTCCAAATCGATATCCGGACACACTCCTAAGTCCAAAATCACTATACGGAGCTATCGTAAACATCGTTCCAAAGTCATTTACACATAAGTCAACATCTGATCAACTCTTTCAACTTAGGCTTCTAACCTTGGGACTAAATGTCCCAACTCATTCCGAAACATCTCAGGAACCAACCGACCACTCAGTCAAGTCACATAACAACAAGTGAGCATAGGATAAGAAATAAATGGAGGAACGGGGCTATAATACTCAAAACGACCAGTCGGGTCATTACATTCTCCCCCTCTTAAACAAATCTTCGTCCTCAAACGGGTCTAGAATCATACCTGGAGTCTCAAATAGGCATGGATATCTGCTCTAAATCTCTCACTCGGTCTTCCAAGTAGCCTCCTCGATTGGCCGCCCTCTCCAATGCATCTTCATTGAAGTTATATTCTTTGACCTCAACTTCCAAACCTGCCGAACCAAAATGGCCACTAGCTCCACATCATAAGTCAATTCCTCATCCAACTAAGCCGTTCTGAAGTGCAAAACATGAGATGGGTCACCGAAATACTTCCGGTGCATGGAAACATGGAATACTGGATGAACACTAGAAAGCCTAGGTGGCAATGCGAGCTTGTAATCCACCTCCCCAATCCTCTTAAACACCTCAAAAGGCCCAATATACAGAGGGATCAACTTGCCCTTCTTCCCGAACCTCATAACACCCTTCATGGGCAAAACTTTGAGCAGTACCTTCTCTCCCACCATGTAGGCAACATCATGAACCTTCCGATCAGCATAACTCTGCTGTCTAGATTGTGCCGTTTGAATCTGATCATGAATCAACTTAACCTTGTCCAAAGCATCCTGAAACAAGTCATTACCCAATAGCCTAGCCTAGCCTAGCCTCACCCAGCTCAAACCAACCAACTGGAGACCGACACCGTCTCCCATACAAGGCCTCATACAGAGCCATCTATATACTTGATTGGTAGCTGTTGTGGTGGGAAAACTCTGCAAGTGGCATAAATTGATCCCAAGAACCTCCAAAATCCATGACACAAGCACGTAGAATATCCTCCAATATCTGAATGGTGGCTCGGACTACCCGTCCATCTGAGGGTGGAATGTTGTACTCAACTCAACCCGTGTGCCTAACTCTCGTTGCACTGCTCTCCAAAATTGTGATGTGAACTGCATCCCCTGATCTGAAATGATGGACACCAACACACTGTGAAGGCAAAACATCTCGCGGATATAGATCTCAGCCAACCGCTCCAAAGAATAAGTAGTCCCAACTGGAATAAAATGCCCAGACTTGGTCAACCGGTCTACAATCACCCAAATAGCGTCAAACTTCCTAGAAGTCCATGGAAGCCCAACTACTAAGTCCATGGTTATACCCTCCCATTTCCACTCCAGAATCTCAAGCCTCTGAAGCAATCTGCGTGGCCTCTGATGCTCGTACTTCACCTGTTGATAATTTAATCACCGAGCTACAAACCTCACTATATCTTTCTTCATCCTCCTCCACCAATAGTGCTGCCCCAAGTCCTGATACATCTTTGCGGCACCTAGATAAATGAAATACCGTGAACTTTCGGCCTCCACAAGAATCAGCTCACATAGCCCATTTACATTGGGCACACAAATCTGACTCTCTATTCGCAACACCTCATCATCCCCAATAGAAACCTTCTTGGCATCATCGTGTTGAACCGTGTCCTTAAGGACAAGCAAATGAGGGTCGTCATACTGATGTTCTCTGATGCGATCATACAAGGAAGACCGAGAAACCACACAAGCTAGAACCCGACTGGGCTCCAAAATATATAACCTCATGAACTGATTGACCAAGGCCTGAACATCTTATGCAAGCGGCCTCGCACCAACAGGGATAAATTCAAGGCTACCCATAATCACCACCTTCCTACTTAAGGCATCGACCACCATATTGGCCTTCCCCGGATGATACAAAATGGTGATATCATAGTTCTTTAGCAGCTCCAACCATCTCTGTTGCCTCAAATTTAGATCGTTTTGCTTGAACAAGTGTTGTAGACTCCGATAATCCGTAAATACCTCAAAAGACACACCGTAGAGATAATACCTCTAAGTCTTCAATGCATAAACGATGGCTGCCAATTCCAAATCATGAATAGGGTAGTTCTTCTCATGGGGATTCAATTAGCGTGAAGCATAAGCAATCACTATACCCTTCTGCTTCAAGACACACCCAACACCAATCCGAGAAGTATCACAATACACTGTATAAGAACCTGATAATGAATGCAAAACTAGAACTGGAGTTGTGGTCAAGGCAGTTTTAATCTTTTGAAAGCTCTCCTCACACTCATCCGACCATCTGAATAGCGCACCCTTCTGGTTCAACCTGGTTAAAGGCGCTACAATGGTCGAGAAACCCTCCATGAAGCGACGATAATATCAGGCCAAGCCGAGAAAACTCCAAATCACAGTACTTGAGGATGGTCTAGGCCAAATCTAAACCGCCTCTATCTTCTTCGGATCCACCTTAATCCCATCACTGGACACCACGTGCCCCGAGAACACTATCGAACTGAGACAAAACTCACACTTGGAGAACTTGGCATAAAGCTTCTCATCCCTCAACCTCTGTAGTACAATCCTCAGATATTGTCCATGATCCTCCTAGCTACGTGAGTACACCAGGATATCATCAATAAATACTATGACAAACAAATCAAGATATGGCTGGAATACACTGTTCATCAGATGTAGGAATGTTGCTGGGGTGTTGGTCAGCCCAAAAGATATCACAAGGAACTCGTAGTGACTATAGCGGGTCCTAAATATTGTCTTCAGAATATCCGAGTCCCGAACTTTCAACTGGTGATATCCAGACCCCAAATCAATCTTGGAGAACACCCTAGCTCCCCGAAGTTGGTCAAATAAACCATCAATGCGTGACAAACGATGCTTGTTCTTAATTGTAACTTTGTTAAACTGCCTATGGTCGATACACATCCGCATAGTACCATCCTTCTTCTTCACAAACAAAACCGGTGGACCCCAAGGTGACACACTAGGCCTAATGAACCCCTTATCAAGAAGATATTGAAGTTGCTCTTTCAATTCCTTCAACTCTGATGGTGCCATACGGTACGAAGGAATAAAAATGGGTTGAATGCCCGGCACCATCTCAATACCAAAATCAATATCCTTGTCGGGTGGCATGCTCGGCAAGACTACAGGAAACACATCCGGAATGTCTCGCACTACCGGAACAGAATCAATAGTAGGAGTATCAACATCAACATCCCTCACAAAAGCCAAATATGACAAACACCCCTTCCCAACCATCCATTGGGCCTTCAAATATGAAATCACCCTACTGGGAACAGAGTCCAGAAAACCTCTCCACTCGATCCTAGGTAACCCCCGCATCTCCAACGTCACGGTCTTAGCATGACAATTCAGAATAGCATGGCATGGGGACAACCAATCCATATCTAGAATCACGTCAAAATAAACCATACTAAGCAATAAGAGATCAACTCTAGTCTCCAATCCTCTAATAGTCACAACACACGACCGATACACACGGTCCACAACAATAAAATCATCCACCGGCATAGATACATGAACAGATGAAACTAAGGACTCACGAGGCATATCCAGATAATGAGTAAAATATGATGATACATACGAATAAGTGGAACCAGGGTCAAATAATTTAGAAGCATCCATGTGGCATACTGAAACAATATATGTAATCACTGTATCTTAAGCAACGACCTCTGGCCTGGCAGGGAAAGCATAGCATCGAGCCTGACCGCCACCTGATCGGCCTCCCCCCTCTGGGGTGACCTTTAGCTACTTGAGCCCTACCCCGAGCTGGCTAGGCAGGTAGTGAAGTAAGTGGTGCGGAAGTCATAACCTGACCCCTCTGCTGAACTAGACCTCCCAAGAGACGGGGACAATACCTCTTCATATGTCCAAAGTCCCCACACTCGTAGCAACTCCCATCTGTCCATGGTGGTGGAGACTGAATCTGGCCCCGAGAACTAGAATAACTACTAGAAGAACTTGGCATATATGAACCATGAACTGATGGAGCACGAGATGAGCTCTAAGTTGGGAGGACGTTGATAGATGACTGACCCGGACGGGCACTGTATGAACAATGGCCAGCTGATGGACCACAATGAACTAGAAGAGCCATCTAAGCGGGCCTATAAGGACGACCCCTACTGTGGTGGGACTGAACCCCAGAAGAAATACCGCTGAATCCACCCAAACCATGAGGCCTCTTAACCTCCCTCTCCTCACGCTCCTGACTACGGACCTGCTCTAGTCGCCGAGCAATATCAACCACCTCGGCGAACCTAATACCTGATGCAATTTATCGAGTCATAATAAGGCGCAGTCCATAGTTGAGGCCATCAATGAACCTCTTAATCCTCTCCCTCTTTGTGAGAACCAACCAGATCGCCTGAAAATCTCATCTCGAACTGGGTCACGGACATACCCTCCTGGCGTAGTTGCTCAAACTGCCTACGCAACCCCTCCCTGCGGGTCACTGGTACAAACTTCTCCAAGTAGAGAACAGAGAACTCGTGCCATGTAAGTGGTGTAGCGTCGGTTGGCCTGCTCTGCTCATAAGCCTCTAAGTAGGCTGGTCTGGTCTATTGCTCTTTCATTATGCCTATTTCACTATAGGGGGTTAGTTCATAGGTACAACCTTTGTAACTTCATGGTATACCCGGTCCGTAGCATTGATATTTGTGCTCATATTATTATAGAAATCAAGTAAAACATGAGGCAAACAAAGCACGCGGTTTAACAAAACACAAAGAATCATATAATCTACCCCGAGCATGGATAACCCTGACACATGCACATACGCTCATCACATCTCATATGCATCACACCGGCATGTAGCAAATAATATCATGTTATTAGGAAAACTTTCTCTAACAAAGTTAGGCAAGACACTCACCTCATTCCGAAATAATTTTCACAATTCAAATACTGTATTCCTTAGAAATACTCCTCAAAATGATCAAAACCTATTCAAATATCATTTAAGGAAGTCAAAAAATACTAAAGGAAACATCCCCAATCAATAAAGGTTCAATCTTTAATGAAATCCCAAAAGTCAACATGGGCTCACATGGTCTAAAGCTGAAATCGAGACTAAATCCCGATGACCCATAACCCTATAAAGCCAAATATATAATTTATTTCAAAATTTGATCTTAATTTGAGGTCTATATCTTAATTTTACAAAATCCCTAAAGTCTACCCAAAACCCCAATTTCCAGCCTATGAAATCTTAAATTTGATGATGAAACATCAGGAAAGAGTAATGAAAATTGAATTAAAACAAGTTAAAGTTACTAACCTATAAAGTTGGGAAGAAATTGCTTTCTAAAAATTGCCTCTATGGAGTCTAGGTCTCAAAAACGGTGTAAAATAAGCTAAGCCCCGAAATTTCCACATTTTACCCAGCTGGCCTGCTCGCCTCATGGTAAGTGGTTGTTCGGTCATTGACACTAGAGACTGTCAGGTTTCTAATGACATTCTCGACGTACTAGAGGAAGAAGACTAGAGTTGATAAGAGAAGGATAGTGATCACCATGGTTAAGTGTTGCTATCGAAGAAACTCTTTCTTCCATGCTTCACAGTCAAATTTAAAAGAAAATTCTTGAGGAACGATTTCTAAAACTAAAGGTTCAGGCAATGGTTCGTTTTGATCCCTAGCGTTGGAAGAAGATCTAGGAGTGGATGTAAATTTAGCTTTAGAGGAAGAAACTTTGAAAGAAGAAGAATGGTTAGAAGGATTTTTCTGAGAAGATGTGGTGCTCCGGCTCGATATGGAGCCTAGGCTAAGAAGCCTGCCACCTCTATTCCTACTTCTGACCGGAGCAGTAGAAGGAGGAAGTTCATCCACTATAGAAGGATGCGGAGGATCAAACGATGAATAGGGGTTTGAAGATCATGAAGCCATTATTAATTGTTAAGTACAACAAAAGCACGAAGGGAAAAGGGAGAGTTGTAGAGAAGAGAAAACGAAAGAGAGTATGAGAAGTTTTGGAAGATCGATGCATGATGCGGTATTTATAAGGAAGAGGCGTCATCATGAACCGTCATTATAGAGCCGTCACGTCGAGCTAACATAACCGTAAAAACCCTAAAAAGCCGTTGCAAACTACATAGCCAATCACGATAAGGCACATTTCTCGAGTATTAAATGGAAGAGACATACGACTCTTCACTCCTAAAGTAAATCATAATGATATCGGGAAAGGCGGCAAGGCATTCCCTCCATAAATAAACTTACCACTTCCTGAATATTCAATTAAGAATATTCAAAAAGTGGGGGGACTATCTGTATAGGTGGAAAAACAAACTCGCAAACTTGCCACATGGACTAATGGTATGTTGACAGTTGGTATAAGGGTCAAAGGGATAAAGAAGAATGAAGATTAGGGAAAGCATGAGTAAAACACCCATGGGATCGCTTGCCAAGATACTGTGCCTGACAGCTAAAAAACAAATAGGCATGAGATGGATAATTAAAGACCACAAGTAAGGAAGGTTCATTAATAGTCGTGAATATATAAATAAATCGACATAATCTCTGATTGTACGCGATTGGCTATTACTACCATAACCGTTATAAATTACTCAAGTAACGGATAATCAATGTAATAAATATTAGTAACGGCTAAGAATTAAGTAGGGAAAAATAGCTACATCTTGTACCCTTATATAAACCTCCATTACCATATCTTGTACGATCATCAAGGAATTCACGAAATTATACTGTCAATCACTTCAATTTTATTCTCTGCTATTTGTTGAATTATGTTCTCTCTTCCTGGAAGGAAGCTGCGATTGTCAATAATATTTTTCTTTCCTTATTCTCTCAATATTTTATCTTCATTATTTATTATTCATCTATATAAGGAAAAGTGAAGTAAAATTGGTTATTAGATACCCGAATTATTCTATTATTTTCTTTGACCACCAAAACTATTTTATTATTAAAACAATCACTCACAACCAGGTAAGACGGAAGATATTATTTACATCCCATGACAATTTGTTATTTTATAAGTGCAGTGGTGAGATATACAATCAAATACATTCAGATAGATCTTTAAAGAGTTACATTATACATTAATAGGTTTCACCAGTGGTAGATTCAGAATTTAGACACTATAGCTTCTGAATTGTAATATGTTATGAAATACATATCTAACTTTATCTATGTGTTTCAAGCCAAAAGCAATGAGTTTTGTCGAACCCATAGAATCTGTTTACCGGAAAAATCGGATAACGTTAGATTTGTGGATGGTTCTAAGGATATGCGATATAATTTGATATAAATCGCGTAGAGAAATGGAAATATGTGTATTGTTGGCTGTAAGAACGAAAATAATAAGCAAAAAGAATGAATGAGTAAAACAAGCACAAGGGGGTTACTATCAATATCTAGAGGAAGTGGCCTTTTTTTATGTTCCCTCTCCTCTAGCTTACAAGGATTCCCCTTTGTATAAAAGAGGGTCATTACCAAAAAATAATAAAATAAAACATGTAGTGGAAGACCCATGATGACTTGTCTCTTCCTTGATTCCCGCCAAGATTCTCTTTGTTGGTGTGGTTGCAACGACTCTTGTCTGTGAGCTCGATACTAGCTTGAACTCGTTACTGGGTCGGTCCCTTCGGTCTTGGATCGAGTTCGACCTTCGAGATGGGTGTCGCGCATTTCCGACCTCGAAGAAATGCATTGCGGATCGATTCAATCACAGGCTCGATAGGATTATCGAGCTGCCTCCTCGAGCGACCTTCGGGCTCGAGGTTCGTTAGTACCGACCTTAGAGCTCACTCCCAAAAATCTCATTCCGACTTCTTAACACTCGAACTCGATCGATCGTAGGAAGGCTGAAATCTATTTCGACCGTATACAGATAGTCCCCTCGTTTCTCGGAAAAGGATGTGGCGAGAAATGATATGATTTCCCAGCAGCTCGATTAGATATACACTGATATATTTATCTGATGATTTCCCAGCAGCTCGATCAGATATACACTGATGTTTTTATCGATCCCGACCATGATGTATGTAATGCTCGATCATCTTATGCGTCTTTATAGTCCCCGACTTTATCGAGGATACCCGAATTTTTTCTTCCCCGGTGGGAATTGCCAGTTACCTTCGGTCTTTGGTGACCGGAGAAGATCAATCAGTGATGAATGCGGAGGGGCTTCCTGCCTTTTCAACGAGGCCCAACATGCTTTGAATTGGATAACTTCTGATGGCGTTTTCGCCGCTTCTGTACAAACAATTTTGTAAATACAAATCTTTCTTCTTCTTTTTTGAAGAGAAATGGCATTTCAAACTAAATAGACAGTTTGAATTTAAATCTCTGTTTCCTTCGGGCCTCGTGGGTAGTCCCTTTTGCTTTATCGGGCTCGAGCGTCCTTCAGCTTAAAAAGTCAAGTATTTGTTTTAATTCGAAGAATTGAGTAGTTTTGCTTGAACTAATACAGCTCGTAAGCATAATAGTCAAGCGAGTGATGGCCCGAACTTGAAATAAAGGTAGCCCATAGGCTTAGCAATCGAATGAATGATTCGAACTCGATGCAATGTAGCCCGTAGGCGTAATAGTCAAAGTAACTCGTAGGCTTAATGGTCGAGTGAGTGATTGCTCGAACTCGAAATAAGGGTAGCTCGTAGGCTTGGCAATCAAGTGAATGATTCGAACTCGATGCAATGTAGCCTGTAGGCATAATAGTCAAAGTAGCCCGTAGGCTTAATGGTCGAGTGAGTGATTGCTCGAACTCGAAATAAAGGTAGCCCGTAAGCTTGGCAATCGAGTGAATGATTCGAACTCGATGCAACGTAGCCCGTAGGTGTAATAGTCAAAGTAGCCCGTGGGCTTAATGGTCGAGTGAGTGATTGCTCGAAGTCGAAATAAAGGTAGCCCGTAGGCTTGGCAATCGAGTGAATGATTCGAACTTGATACAATGTAGCTCGTAGGCATAATAGTCAAAGTAGCCCGTAGGCTTAATGGTCGAGTGACTGATTGCTCGAACTCGAAATAAAGGTAGCCCGTAGGCTTGGCAATCGGGTGAATGATTCGAACTCGATGCAATGTAGCCCGTAGTCATAATAGTAAAAGTATCTCGTAGGCTTAATGGTCGAGTGAGTGATTGCTCGAACTCAAAATAAAGGTAGCCTATAGGCTTGGCAATCGAGTGAATTATTCGAACTCGATGTAATGTAGCCCTTAGGCGTAATAGTCAAAGTAGCCCGTGGGCTTAATGGTCGAGTGAGTAACTGCCCGAACGCGAAATAAAGGTAGCCCGTAGGCTTGGCAATCGAGTGAATGATTCGAACTCGATGCAATGTAGCCCGTAGGCATAATAGTCAAAGTAGCCCGTAGGCTTAATGGTCGAGTGAGTGATTGCTCGAACTCGAAATAAAGGTAGCCCGTAGGCTTGGCAATCGAGTGAATGATTCGAACTCGATCCTGTTTGCATAATAAATCTTGAACATAAAATATCGGTAAAGAAGAGAGCTTTCTTTGCAGGTCATTACACATGGGTTCATGTTTTGCGTCAGGGCTCGGGCCAGCTATATAAGCATGGTTCGTTTTGACCGTTTGTCCCTTATAATATTTCCCGTTGAGACACTGTTTGTCATGAAATAACGAAGTAACTTCCTTTGCACCGAACTTGATAATCATCACAGATGCGTTCAATGATAAAGCCCCAATGTGTACGGGGTTGATTTTAAATAGGCCTCAGATGCTCAGCAGTAGTATCATTTCCGCTATATGGCTGGTATCGATCTCTGGTCGATTTTTGATTTTTCATAATGGTCCTAGAAGTCAATTGGTCATCTTCGACTCTTATTTTGGATTGATATCCATTGTGCACATCGGTCCAAGTAATAGCTGGGTACTCAATCAGATTTTGCTTCAGCCGCCGCGAAGCCCTCGAGCTCCGCTCATTTAGACCTTGAGTGAAAGCTTGAACAACCCAATCGTCTGTGACTGGTGGCAGATCCATTCGTTCCATTTGAAAACGAGCTACGAACTCCCTTAGCATCTCGTTATCCTTTTGCATTACCTTGAACCGGTCCGACTTTCTGGTTTCGACCTTTATGGCTCCGGCATGAGCTTTTACGAAGCAATCTGCAAGCATAGCAAAAGAATCAATGGAGTTAGATGGTAAATTATGATACCATATCATTTCCCCTTTTGACAGGGTTTCACCGAATTTTTTTAATAATACAGATTCGATCTCATCAACTTCCAAATCATTGCCCTTGATGGCACACGTGTAAGAAGTGATGTGCTCGTTGGGGTCAGTCGTTCCGTTATATTTTGGGTATTTCGGGCATACGAAATTTTTTGGGGATTGGTTTTGGGGCTGCACTCAAGGGAAAAGGCCTTTGAATGAATTTTTTCGAATCTAGCCCTTTTATCATTGGTGGAGCCCCCGGGATCTGGTCGACCCTGGAATTATATGTTTCTACTTTTTTATCGTTGGCTTCAACTCGTTTTGTGAGTTCCTCGAGCAATTTAGTAATTTCGGGAGTAGTCCCCGATTCTTGCTCATTTGGCTTCTCTATGGCTGGTTCCGTTCTGTGGGTGACTTCTCGAAGCGGATTGGGCTCCGGCCTGCTTTGTACCTGAGTTTGGCTTTGTAACTGAGCTATCGCTATTTGCTGGGCTTGTAGCATCTCGAAGATCACCCGTAAGCGGACTCCGATCTCCTCCACATTATGGGTGTCTCGAGCTACGGATCGAGTACCGCCCTGAATGTTTCTTCCCGGTTCGGAACTCTGATTCGCCTCTAGAGCTATTTGTGAATTGACATCCAATGATACTTCGGCTCGAATTTCAGGTGTTTCGATTCGAGCCTCAGCGCCTTCATCGAGTGGCCTTCCGGCCCCGGGTGCCAAGTTGTTGGTTTCATCTTGAAGGCAGGCTTCGTGATCGATAGGTGAAGCCATTGCTGATTTAAAGTTGCAAACTAGCGTGTACTTTAGGTTTATATCAAACAATCACTGTTACCCTTAGCCCCACGGTGGGCGCCAAACTGTTTACCGGAAAAATCGGATAACATTAGATTTGTGGATGGTTCTAAGGATATGCAATACAATTTGATATAAATCGCGTAGAAAAATGGAAATATGTGTATTGTTGACTACAAGAACGAAAATAATAAGCAAAAACAATGAATGAGTAAAACAAGCACAAGGGAGTTACTATCAATATCTAGAGGAAGTGGTTTTTTTTTATGTTCCCTCTAATCTAGCTTACAAGGATTCCCCCTTTTATAGAAGTGGGTCATTACCAAAAAATAATAAAATAAAACATATAGTAGAAGACCCATGATGACTTGTGTCTTCCTTGATTTCCGCCAAGATTCTCTTTGTTGGTGTGGTTGCAACGGCTCTTGTCTGTGAGCTCGATACTAGCTTGAACTCGTTACTAGGTCGGGCCCTTCTGTCTTGGATCGAGTTCGACCTTCGAGATGGGTGCCACGCATTTCCGACCTCGAAGCAGTGCCTTGCGGATCGATTTGGTCACGGGCTCGATAGGATTATCGAGCCGCCTCCTCGAGCGACCTTCGGGCTCGAGGTTCGTTAGTACCGACCTCAGAGCTCACTCCCAAAAATCTCATTCTGACTTCTTAACACTCGAACTCGATCGATCGTAGGAAGGCCGAAATCTATTTCGACCGTATACAGAATCCATGTTACATCCGCCACTGCTTTCAATGCCCAATAATGGGCGGTTAATGTTCAATTGATAAATCAAAATACCAAACATGAAAAGCATATTCCTGATTACAACCGTATGGGTTAGAATTGAAGTTTCAATAGGAAAAAACAAAGCAAAAGAAAGGGGGTGGGAGGAGAGATAAAGTAGAAAAGAAGAGAAAATTACCTAAGAACAAAGCTAAATATATATTCAATCTTTACATACAAGACAAACAAATCTCTTTGTGCTATTCTACTTACAATCACCAGTATATCATCTTCATCGATCATCTGCAAAGCTCCTGATGTCGTTGTTGGAATCATCTTCAGAATCCAATCTCTTTCAAGTTTAATTCCAGCTGATGTTGAACCCATTGTATATAGTCATTTATCCTGATAAATATGAGAAATAGCAGTGTCGATAAAACAGTATAGTAAATAAAGAGGGTAGTTGAG
>AWOL01S0057126.1:27641-89146 GCA_000715115.1 Nicotiana otophora
TTTGGGTATTTCGGGCATACGAAATTTTTTGGGGATTGGTTTTGGGGCTGCACTCAAGGGAAAAGGCCTTTGAATGAATTTTTTCGAATCTAGCCCTTTTATCATTGGTGGAGCCCCCGGGATCTGGTCGACNTGACTTCTTAACACTCGAACTCGATCGATCGTAGGAAGGCCGAAATCTATTTCGACCGTATACAGAATCCATGTTACATCCGCCACTGCTTTCAATGCCCAATAATGGGCGGTTAATGTTCAATTGATAAATCAAAATACCAAACATGAAAAGCATATTCCTGATTACAACCGTATGGGTTAGAATTGAAGTTTCAATAGGAAAAAACAAAGCAAAAGAAAGGGGGTGGGAGGAGAGATAAAGTAGAAAAGAAGAGAAAATTACCTAAGAACAAAGCTAAATATATATTCAATCTTTACATACAAGACAAACAAATCTCTTTGTGCTATTCTACTTACAATCACCAGTATATCATCTTCATCGATCATCTGCAAAGCTCCTGATGTCGTTGTTGGAATCATCTTCAGAATCCAATCTCTTTCAAGTTTAATTCCAGCTGATGTTGAACCCATTGTATATAGTCATTTATCCTGATAAATATGAGAAATAGCAGTGTCGATAAAACAGTATAGTAAATAAAGAGGGTAGTTGAGAATTAGGGCTTTCAGCAGTTGATAAATTTCAGTTTAAACTCTCTTGATAATCCGAATGAACACATTTAAAAATCTTTTCTTATCAATTAAAAATAACTGTACAAAGTCAAATTCATAGGATTGGAGCAATTTCCACACAAATATAAATATATATGTGGAAAACCACTAAAATTGCGATAGGTGTTATATTTTGAACCCTTATTTCAAAAGTACAATAAGCCAAATGCTAAAAATTATAGATCAAAATTTCCAGAACAAGAAAATACCCGATATACATTTCATCAAGAAGGAGCCGATGATGTTAAAGGCATCTCAATTTCTTGTGAGGAGCTGATTGATGCACCACCATCTTTGCTTCCATGAGAGGAGTTAATAGATGCAGCACCAAATTGTACATTTTTTCCATCACTATTATTGTGCTGAGAATTTGATCCATTTGCCAACGAAACATTTCTGGCCATTCCAGAATTTGCCATGGTGGGCGCCCTGGATGCCCGTCTAGAAATCTGGCGATTATCGGTGCTGCTAAAGCCACAACATCTTTTTATGCATGTATACATGTAAGTAAAGAGCCAAAGTAGCCATGGAAATCCAATCAAGATTAGAGCTATTGCGGGAAACCAAGGTTGAGATAAATTTGGCACAAAAAGGTAAAGAAAAAGGAAAATCCCACCAATAAGTACACAAATACATAACATGAAAGAGATTAGAGGAACCCTCAGATCCCCCTCCCTCTCATTCATTATTGTTGTTCTTCTTCAATTCGCCTTTCGCAGTTAGATCGAAGGAATTAGCACCTAGAACGAGAGGCGCGGGTTACAGGTGACCATTATACTAATAGCGGGAAAATTAACAGTTTCCGATGATATTCAGGGATTAATGTAGAATGAGCAAGGATAATCATTCGGATTTGTGACAAGTGCATAAAAGAACTTTACCCAATTCTACCAATGTAGAAAGATTACTCCTTTTTCTCTCTACAAACACCTCTTTTCTTCTTCCAAACACCTCTTTTCTCTTTTGTGCGCCTTATTCTCCTTCTCTTTTATGTTGATTCAGATTTTTCTCCTCCTTATTCTCCAATGGAATTTATGAAAACACGATCTCGTTCTTTGAGTATATATTTTTTTGTTGCCGTCTTTTGGGTTGAGATGCCAGAAAACAATAATTGGATGTAATGCAGAAGAGAAACCAAGAAGAGCGTTAAAGGTGGAAGGTTGTTTATGAAAATCAGATGGTAAGGTCGTTGCATTTGAGATTTACATGCAAAAGGAAGAAGATATCATGCATGTCTTAACGGCAATTTAATATGCTACGCTAATCTGTCCTAAAGGAGAAGAATTGGTTTTTTATCACATTGATGGGTTTACTAAACTTAGATCGGTTAAAAGAATAAACTCTAAACAAGCCGAGCATGTTATATTTTTATGAGCTAAATTTGGCCCTCCTACGCATAATGTCACGACTCAAAATCCACCATAAGTCGTGATAGCGCCCAACGTCGTCGTTGGGCAAGCCAACAGTGAACTATCATGTTAATTGTTCATTTTATTACTTTCGAAATCATAAATTTTATTAAGTAAGGGAATTTACACCTTTAAAATCATGGGTAGATACATAATTAGTACTGCATACAAAAAAAAGGTAATAATAATATGTAAACCCGTAAGCATCAACTAGAATATCCCAAAACCCGGTGTCACAAGTGCATGAGCATCTACTAGGAAGTATAATAAAAATACAATATATGTCTGTAATACAAGATAGACAGGATAATGTAAATAGTTATGATGGAGACTCCGTATGTTACGGATCGTAACACGGGATGCAGCTCACCGTGAAGTTCCCGCAATAGCTGCGCCTTTGCGCCCAAAAGGCCACCAGAAGTATGTACATGCACAATAAGTGTAGAAGTATAGCATGAGTACGTAAATCAACGCATACCCAATAAGTATCAAGCCTAACCCCGGAGAAGAAGTGATGAGGGGTCGACATCAACACTTAACAGTGGTCCAATAAATCAAATGCAGTAGAAAGTAAACAAGTATGAAGCGTGATAATTAAACAGTGAAAACAAATATAGGTACATGATACGATCCTCATCTGAACAGTAAACACAAGTCCTCATATATGGGTCACCTCCTCTAATGGAGTATATAATATGGTCCCCACCAGATAGGTCATCACAACTCAAGTCAGGAAAACTCACGGAAACAATGGCTTCTTATCAAATATTACGCACGATTCTGCCGAGGCGAATATCCCTATCTCATAAGAGTATTTCATGAAGATGCCGAGGAGAACGGCCTGATCCCATAAGAGTGTGGTACATAATTCTGTCGAGGAGAACGACTCGATCCCATAAGAGTGTGGTACATAATCCTGTCGAGGCGAACGACCTGATCCCATTAGAATAAGAAGCTTTAACGGTCCTTGACCACACTCACGAATATACGTGTGAGTTATGAAATTTAAGGAAACCTTTCGATGAATACGTACAACGTGAAAGAAATTCGTAAGGGAAGCATAATTTTCTGAGCTAATCAAGTAGCTCGTCGAATATCTAAAAAGCCAGTACGATACTCTACGCTAGTCTAGTCTCATGATAAATATAAATTAAAGCATTTAAAGAGGCAATGACTCAAATAGTACAATTTAAGCATGGTATGAGTTTAAGTCTACCCGGACATAATCAGAAATGCTAATGTACGCATGGACACTCGTCACCTCATATGTGTGTAGCTCTAACAACATGTAGCACATAAGAATATAGCACCTATGGGGTAATTTTCCCCTCACAAGGTTAGACAGGAGACTCAATTCGCTCCGAAGTTCCATAACCGGCTCCAACGCCTCTCTAGCACCTCAAACCAATGCCCATCGATCCGAAACTAGTCAAACAATCATGAAAACCAATAAAAATATACTCCAACAACATAATTAATTAAATTATAACACTTCCCAACTCTACTCGAAAACTCAACAAAGTCAATCCTTGGGCCCACATGCCTGGATGCTAAAAATATTTGAAGGTAAACATTACCCATAACATCACGAACTCAAGTATATAATTTATTCTCAATTCCATGTCCAATTTCGTGGTAAAAATCCGAAATACAATTTCAAGATTTTTCTTCAGAAATCCCACAATTTTCCACAAATTACCATGTTAAATCCTTATTAACTCCATGAAATTAACTTAAAATATGTGAAAATTACTTACCCTGCAATAGATGATGAAAATCTCCTCATCAAGAGCTCCAAGGATTCCCCAACCAAGAGAAAATGAGAGAAGAGTGAGCCAAATCCCCTACTTAGCAAAGCATTCTGCACAGCGATCATCGCACCTGCGGGCAAACAATCGCACCTGCGGAAAAATCCATCGCAGGTGTGGTTCCCTCTAAGGCCAGCCAAACCCGCTTCTGCGGAAAATTTCTCGCTTCTGCTAGCCTTCACTAGTCCTGCCCAGCTTCACTTCTGCGGAGGATTTAACCGCGCCTGCGGAAGCACGCCTTCGCTTGAGCCTCCGCATTTGCGGAAGGCCATACCCCTTCGCCTCTCGCTTCTACGCTCCACTGCCCGTATCTCCGAGCTCGCAGGTGCGGTGGATTCCTCGCACCTGCGAATCCAGCCAACCTCAATCCCATCCGCTTCTGCGGCGCGACCCCTGGGCCGCTTCTGCGGTCGCGCACCTGCGGCCAAAACCTCACAGGTGCGATCACACTAGAAGCCTTAAGCTTCAGTAATTCTTTAAGTCCAAACTCTATCTGATTCCAATCCGATATGCACCCGAGGCCCCAGGGACCCACATCCAGCCATACCAATGCATCCTAAAACATAATACAAACTTAGTTGAAGCCTCAAATAACGTCAAACAACATCAAAATTTATGAATTGACGGCCAAAATTATTCTTTCAACTTTCCAACTTTCAAAGTTTGTCGAACGCATCCGAATTATACTTAGACATCCCGAAATGACGCCAAACTTTACGTGCAAGTCATAAATCACAATACGAAGCTATTCCAAGGCTCGGAATCCCAAACGGACATCTATAATACAAAGGTCCACTTCAAGTCAAACTTAGCAATTTCTAAAACTTTCAACGTGCCAACTTTCCACAATAAGCGCTGAAATGCTCTCGGGCGACCCGATACTCAACCCGAACATACGCCCAAGTCCGAAATCATCAGACGAACCTATTGGAACCTTCAAATCCCGATTCCGAGATCGTTTATTCAAAGGTCATACCCTAGTCAACTATTCCAACTTAAAGCTTTCGAATTGAGAATTTCCTTCCGAATCAACTCTGAACTTCCCGGAATTTAATTCCGACCACACATACAAGTCATAATACATGAATTGAAGATACTCAAGGCCTCAAATCGTCGAACGACGCACTAGAGCTTGAAATGACCGGTCGGGTCATTATATTCTCCCCCACTTAAACATATGTTCGTCCTCGAACATGCCAAGAATCGCTCCGGCGATGCCCAAAATTACTGTTTAACACCTCGTACACCTGCCCGTGCCACCACAACCCATGTGAGCACACTAGCTCGAGCCATACTGAAGATCCTCCCTTTTGCTTTAGCCAACAAGCCTTAGGACCAAATTTCAACATCCGAATGTCTCTACAAGACCTGATTCTAATGTACGAACACTGTATCCATCCCCACACACTGAACCAAAACATGATCATGCATCCATGTTGATATCACATCATGCACCGCATAACTCATTTGCGCATGGTAACCTCCTCTAAGCACAACCGCTGCAAATTCACTAACCTGATGCTCGTAGTATACCTCATAATGCACATAAGACTTTATCCAACCCTAGCAGTACCACAATGATGAAAACGACACATAGAAGCTTATAACCACCTGCCAAATCAAATTTTCCTGGAGTTCCTCCATTTGACCATAACCGTTACCTCATTCTAAACAAAATAGTGACATTTTCTCTTTAATATACCTTACATAAATCTGATCGCACCGATTTCAGTTCCAATAACCTCGTCTCGCCCAGTACAAGCTGCTCAGACAATAAGCCACCTCAGACACTGAATAAAATCTCATATGACGCCACCAATGCATCGACAAACTACAACTCAAATATGACACACAAGGAACAACGAACTCTGGCAAAGAACTACCCAGCCCGCGTAATGAATTAAACGGCTGAACAGATGCTATGAACCTTTCTTAGAGAATGAGAAACAAAACACATGAAAATAAGTATAGGGAACTGTACTCAACATCTCACCGTTGCGGCGCGCAACCCGATCCACATATGATACCGTTGTGGTGTGCAACCCGATCTAAACACCATGCCCGTGGTGGCGTGCCACCCGATCCTCACATAACGATCGATAAAGAAATACCCATCGATCCATAATGCTCATACCTACAAAATGCCTGAATATTGACCACAAGCACGTCAAGTGCATGAAAATGACCCTGGGGAGACGAACAACGCCATACGCTACAAAACACAAGCACGACTAAGGTGCAACAAACAACAAGCTACATAGGGCCACAACACATGCGTGGATAATCAAGTCGCCTTGCAACCTACATGGAATAATACAGTAGTACTTGAAATAGATGATGCCAGAAATATCATCCACTACACCCGAAGAACCATCCATAAGCAAGGCTATGCTTAATAAACACATCTGGCCTGATGTAGAGCATACATTCTCGTTAGATCTACCGACGGACCTCAAGTCGAGTACGATCATCCCATACTGGGCCAATAACCTTTCAAAGATCCACAATGACCCCATTCATAACACATACGAGTAGTCGACCAATCCAGAACAATCTTCCACAGTCCACAACAAAAGGAATAAAATGCCCCTCAGACATATACTCTCCAATCTGAAACAGTACCTGGCCCTTCATACCCAATTTCAATCTCTAACAATTCAAATGACTGACACATCACACTTATACGATCTTCCTGTGGGATTTACTCCTACAACTTCCGCACCAGGTAGCAAAATCTGACCATCTGAAATCTCCCCCCTGCTCTTCCGGGCTCGTGACCTTATTATCAAAACTGAACCGCAACCCTAATCCTCAACTTCTGATCTCTATATCGCTCACTACACGTATCATGCTGCTACTCGAAAGTACAAGAATTTCATTATAATCACCTGAACCATAAGTAGAGTTAATACTTCATCGGCTAGAACCCCTTTCACCCAACTCATTTAAGAAGAACAATTGCAACACGTAACCGAATTCCCATAATCGCGGAACCATGCTGATTCAAGCCATAACTAGCTGACTCAACTTTTTCCAATTTTACTCTTGACATTCCCTTGGATTAATAGTCCTATTCAAGCACATAACGGACCTCAAACATCACTCATCCCAAGTGACCCAAATCACGAGACCACATCGTCTCGATATCTATAAACCATCTCATATCCTCATCGTGCACTCCATAGTATCTCCAATCGATACGCCCGTTCTGAAAGACCTCCTGCGAATTCGAAGTATTTTCTCCCATTTCTCTAACACTGCATAGTAGACCCAATGATAACATAGAATTTCACAAGTATTCCTCACACTCTACTATAAAACCCAGTCATCAGCCACCTAACAAACCCAAAATCTTTAAACATCGCACTTTATTTCTCGAACCCATTGGAACCATTGTTGAGAGTCACCCACTCTTACCTGGTCCCGAATATATAACCAAACTCTAGCGCTCTGCTAGCACATGAACACTTCCAAAGAAGCAACAGGATGAATTGTTTTCCTTGCATATCACATCCACGGAAGCATAAAACATGAATCCATAAGGCAAAATGTAACACATATACGTCAAATTCCTTGTCCTCTTGGTCATAACTAATCCACCAATGCACAGATAACCAGAAACTACACATGCACACTACCACGTGGCTCACTTATAGACGGTAGGCTTCCACACTTAGCCTTACACTACAACCACATAGATCCAGACCCCACAATGACCTCTTCTTCCTAGTTATCATGATCTTACATTGTTGCTCAGCCAAATGTCTCTTAAGTTCTTTTTGGAGAAATCATACGCACCCCGAATTATCAGCCACATTCGCACACTCGACCTCCTAACAGTCGTAGCATCCTATTCAAGAGATCCAAGCTCGCATCACAGTACATGCATCCCATGTTGGGAAGAAAGTAGAACGCTTTGTAGGAACCTCATCGAAACCACGCAACCGCTAACCTGCTCACAGGATATAGCCCACATGTGTAACCTCATATCGACCTCCTCCAATGTCATTCCTACAGTTACATCCATCATGAAATCAATAACCTCCCTGGGTCAACACTAATCCGCCAGCCGTAAGAATCCCTTCATTCATCAACATCATTTGAAGGTCCAACAACCTGTTTGAAACTCGAAGTTGTATTGCATCCAAGACAATGATCAGATACTTCACTTTTTCCTACATTCCAATCAAGCCCTTCTCGTCACATTCAAAATTCCTAAGCATAGAAACCACCTTAGAGATCATCTCCCTTGAATCATTAATACTGGAAATGCCGATTCGATCCTGAAGTCGCAATGCACAACCAGCTCTGATAACTTCCTCTTAGGTTCCATCTCACAACACCGAGCCCAGAGGGAAACAAATGAAGACCAGCATGCCGATGAGCCTCAATGCATTCAATCAAGGACAGCGGCACAAAAATATTAACAAGAATTCCACCAAATTCGAAAATATCAAATCTCGACCATAGGCAACACCAACACTGGGCTGAAATGACAAAATGCCCCTCCACAAGGTGACAATAATAGCCCACTCAAATACGTCGGAGAAACACACTGCACCACATCTACAGTACGATTACAACTCATCGATGCCCAAGTGATAACCAGTGCTGAACATCGCATAAGAATAAGTAGGAGGAAATGAAGGCATAAACTTCAATAGGATCAAATCGCACGACAAGGAATCAAGAAGGGAAGTGCTCCTATGAGCCCTGTAGCCTTTCAAAGATAAGTACAGACGTCTCTGTACCGATCCGAAAGACTCTACTAGACTCTCTCATGACTCGTGAAACCCAAGTGAACCTAGAGCTCTGATGCCAAGCTATCACGACCCAAAACCCACTATAGGCCGTGATGGTGCCCAACGTTGTCGTTGGGCAAGCCAACGGTGAACTATCACGTTAATTATTCATTTTATTACTTTCGAAATCATAAATTTTATTTAGTAACGAAATTTACACCTTTAAAATAATGGGTACATACATCATTAGTAATGCATAAAAATAAAAGGTGATAATAATATGCAAATCCGTAAGCATCAACTATAATATCCCAAAATCTGGTGTAACAAGTGCAGGAGCATCTACTAGGAAGTGAAATAATAATACAACATCTGCCTGAAATTAGACAGGATTATGTAAATAGTTATGACGGAGACTCTGTACGCTGCGGATCGTAACATGGGATGCATCTCACCATGAAGTCTACGCAATAGCTGCACCTTTACGCCCAAAAGACCACCAGAAGTATGTACTTGCACAATAAGTGCAGAAGTGTAGCATAAGTACGTAAATTAACACATACCCAGTAAATATCTAGCCTAACCCCGGAGAAGTAGTGATGAGGGGTCGACATCAACACTTACTAGTGGTCCAATAAATCAAGTACAGTAAAAAGTAAATAAGTATGAAGCATGGTAATTAAACCATGAAAATAAATATAGGTACATGATACGATCCTCATCTGAACAGTAAGCACAAGACCTCATATATAGGTCACCTTATCAAATGGAATATATAATATGGTCCCTACCAGATAGGTCATCACAACTCAAGTTAGGAAAACTCACGGATACAATGGCTTCTTGTCAAATATTACGGACGATTCTCCCGAGGCGAATAGCCGATCCCATAAGAGTATTTCATGAAGTTGCCGAGGAGAACGACTTGATCCCATAGGAGTGTGATCCATGATATCGCCGAGGCGAACGGCCTGATCCCATAAGAGTGTGTTATATGATACTGCCGAGGCGAATGGCCCGATCCCTTCAGAGTGTGGTACATAATCCTGCCGAGGTGAACGACCCGATACCATAAAAGTGTGGTACATAATATTATCAAGACGAATGACCCGATCCTATAAGAGTGTGGTACATAATCCTGCCGAGGCGAACGACCTGATCCCATAAGAGTGTGGTACATAATCCTGTCGAGGCGAACGACTTGATCCCATTAAAATAAGACGTTTTAATGGGTCCTTGACCCTACTCACAAATATATATGTAAGTTATAAAATTTAAGGAAACCTTTCGATGAATACGCACAACACGAGAGAAATTCGTAAGGGAAGCATAATTTTCTGATTCTAATCAAGTAGCTCGTCGAATATCTAAAAAACGAGTACGATAATCTACCCTAGTCTAGTCTCATGATAAATATAAATAAAGCATTTAAACAGGCAAGAAGGAATCAAATAGTACAATTTAGACATGGCGTGAGTCTAAGTCTACCCGGATATAATCAGAAATGCTAGCATACGCACGGACACTCATCACCTCATACGTGCGTAGCTCCCACAACATGTAGCACATACGAATATAACACCTACGGGGTAATTTCCCCTCACAAGGTTAGAGAGAAGACTTAATTCGATTCGAAGTTCAATAACCGGCTCCAACGCCTCTCTAGCACCTCAAACCAATGCACATCGATCCGAAACTAGTCAAACAATCATGAAAACCAATAAAAATATACTCCAACATCATAATTAATTTATTTATAATACTTTCCAACTCCGCTTGAAAAGTCAACAAAGTCAAACCTCGGGTCCACATGCCCGGATTCCGAAAATACTACCTAAAATATCACGAACTCAAATATATAATTTATTCCCAATTTCCTGTCCAATTTTGTGTTCAAAATTCAAAATACAATTTCTAGGTGTTTCTTCAAAACTCCCACAATTTTCAACAACTTTCCATGTTAAATCCTTATTAAATCCATGAAATTAACTTAAAATACGTGGAAATTAATTACCATGTAATAGATGATAAAAATCCCTTCTTCGAGAGCTCCAAGGATCACCCAACCAAGAGAAAATGAGAGAAGACTGAGCCAAATCCCGTACTTAACAAAGCATTCTGCCAGCGATCATCGCATCTGCGGCCAAACAATCATACCTGTGACTCTGCACCTGCGGAAACGTCCATCGCAGGTGTGGTTCCCTCTAAGGCCAGCCAAACCTGATTCTGCGTAAATTTTCTCGCTTATGCAAGCCTTCACTGGCCCTGCCTAACTCCGCATTTGCGGAGTATTTAATCACACCTGCGGAAGCGTGCCTGCGCTTGAGCCTCCACATCTGCAGAAGGCCATGCCTCTTCACTTTCCGCTTTTACGCTCTAATGCCCGCATCTGCGAGCTCGCATATGCGTTGGATTCCTCGCACCTGCGAATCCATCCAGCCTCAATCCCATCCACTTCTGTGACCCCTGGGCCTCTTCTTCGGTCTCACACTTGTGGCCAAAACCTCGTAGGTGCGGTCAAACTCGATCCGATTCAAATCCGATTCTAATCGGATTCGCAACTGATGCCCCCGGGACCCTCATCCAGCCATACCAATGCATCCTAAAACATGATATGAACTAAGTCAAAACCTCAAATCACGTCAAACAATATCAAAATTTATGAATCGACGGCCAAAACCTTTCTTACAACTTTCAAACTTCACTGAACACGTCCAAATTATATTTAAACATCCCGGAATGACACCAAACTTTACTTGCAAGTCATAAATCATAATACGAACATATTCCAAGGCTCAAAATTCAAAATGGACATCGATAATACCAAGGTCCACTTCAAGTCAAACTTAGCAATTTCCAAAACTTTCAAAATGCCAACTTTCCACAATAAGCGTTGAAATGCTCCCGGGCGACCAGATACTCAATCCGAACATACGCCCAAGTCCAAAATCATCATATAAACCTATTGGAACCTTCAAATCCTGATTCCGAGATCATTTACTCAAAGGTCAAACCCTAGTTAACTTTTTCAACTTAAAGCTTCTGAATTGAGAATTTCCTTCCGAATCAACTCCGAACTTCCCGGAATTCAATTCCGACCACACGTACAAGTCATAATACATGAAGTGAAGCTACCCAAGCTCGGAACAACCGGTAGGTTTGTTACACCTAATGTATAAGAGAACATTTAGCATGATTGTACATTTGATTTAGTACTATTCTATAATTTTGCCATCCTCTTATATATTCCCAGTAATATTCTAAATTGGTCGTGTTTGAATCTTATGCTATTTTTACCTTATTTTGATTTATCTTTTCTTTATATTATACTCTTTACTTTATTCTCTTCTTATTTACAGATGGAAAGGAGAACCACGATAATGCTGATATATTGTTTATCTATTGTCTTCACTTTTATTTTATTATTCCTATGTTGAGTTATTTCAGAATTATAAATTCCAAATAAATTTCAACTTATTTAATTTGATTTAGAGGGTATTTGGATGGGCTTTTAAGCTGGTCAAATAAGCTTTCAGGTTATTTTTATCTTGCTTTGGTGTTTGGTTATTGGCGAAAAAATAGACTCGCCACGTGGACTAATGATATGTTGACAGGTAGAGTCAAAATGATAAAGAAGAATGAAGGTTAGGGAAAGACTGAGTAAAAGACCATGGGATCGCTTTACAAAGATACCATATCTGACAGCTAGAAAGGAAGAGATAGGCGCGGGGTGAATAATTAAAGGCCACGAGGAAAGAAGGTTCATTAATAGATACGAATATGGAAAGATGTCGACATAATCCCTGATTGTACGTGATTGACTGTTATTACCATAACCGTTATAAATTACCCAAGTAACAGGCAATCAATGTAATAAATATTAGTAACGGGCGAGAATTAAGTAGGGCAAAGTAGTTACATATTGTACTCTTATATTAACTCCCCTTACCATATTTTATACGATCATTAAGTAATTCACGAAATTATACAATCAATCACTTATTTTATACTCTGTTATAGGAAGAATCGTGTTCTCTCTTCTTGGAAGGAAGTTGTGATTATCAATAAGATTTCTTTTCCTTATTCTCTCGATATTTTATTTTCATTATTTTTTATTCGTCTATATTAGGAAAGGTAAGTAAAATTGGTTATTAGAAACTTGAATTATTCTACTATTTGCTTTTACCACAAAAACTACTTTTTGGTTAATTGGTTCCGTTACCGGAAAATCTAGTAATCTATTGGTTAGTAGAAACCAGAATTATTTTATTATATGCTTTGACCACAAAAACTACTTTTTGGTTAAACAAATTGGTCATGTTACCGAAAAATCTTGTAATCTTTTTACTTTCTATTTGCATATTTTATCTTAAGCAACAAATTATGTCTGGTACTAATGAAATTGTTCAGGTTGAGGATGGACAACAAGAAAGAACTCCTCCACACCACACACCCACACATACGCCACATCGTTCACGAGAAAAATCATCTATCAGATTTGCTAATCTTAACGCTGGACAATAATAACATAAGAAACAGTCAAATGAGCAAGATAACCTAAAGCAATTTATCACACAATGCATAAGTGAAGCTTTGTGTGCTTTTGCAAATGGTTTGCTGAGTGTTGTTCAGGTGACTCCACCACCAGTTAACACAACTGTGGAAAACCCTCATTCAAGACTCGAAAACTCCAGAAGTGGGGAAATACCAAATACTTCTGAATTCGGAGGGTCAGGTAAGCAAAATAATTTTTAATTTACAAAATCTAGTACTGACCGTGCAGAAACAGCTCAAGGAACAAAATGAGCAGATAGAACAGATACCGGGAGTACCGCCCGTGACTAAAGGAGTGTATATTGACAAGTATTTAGAGCAACCATGGAAGCCAAGTGCAGCACTATTACCAATACCAAAAACGTTCAAGATGCCTGATATTCCAAAGTATGATGGGACTACTGTCCCACGAGATCACATCACTGCATTTACTATAGGAGTCGAGGGAAACGATTTAACCAAGCAAGAAATCAAATCAGTGTTGATGAAACCCTTATGAAGGGGGCAGTAAAATGGTATTCTCTCTTACCTGAAAATACAATTGACTTTCTTGATGAGTTTTCAAATTCATTCATAAAAGCACATTCGGGAGCTCACAAAGTAGAGAAAAGAATGGAAGATATCTTCAAGATAAAGCAAGGGAATACGGAATCGCTCAAAGAATTCGTGGATCAATTCTAGCGAGAAAGAATGATGTTACCTCGTGTACATGATAATTGGGCAACAATGGCATTTGCAAGTAAATTGAATGAGAGAGGTTCATAAGCCACTACTTACGGGAATTTCCTTCAACTACTTGGAATAATATTTATAATAAGTACTATACAAAGTTATGAATAGAAGAAAAATATGGTGTCCCAACCTACGGGATGAGATCTTAGGTCAAAACCAAAACAGGCACGGTTTGATGAGAGATCAAGGCAGAAGGAGGCAAGTTCTTCTTCTCGATTTGGAAAGGAACGAGATATAACAAGGAGCAATGATCAAAATTCCCGATAAAAAATAGGAGATTACAATTCCAAAGTTAGTACTTTCGAGTTAGTAGCTGTGTGAATTCCATAATGATCATAGTCACAGAACAGCATATTACAGGCTCCTACAAGCAGAGGTTGATTATTTACTAAAAAATATTATCTCACTGATCTATTTAGTGAGAAAAGAAAGTGGTCTTATATGAAAAACAGACAATAACCACCAAATCCCCCATCGCCAAAAGGGACGGCGAATGTTATAACCAGAGATGAGGAGGTAAAGGGAGTTACATACACAACAACAAAAAGAACACCCAACATCTCAGTGACCCACGGAAAGCGGATTCGGCAAGTCTTGGAAGGAGACAACATAACATTTGATGATGAGGATGCATATGGCTTGTCCATCCTTCATAATGATGTGCTGGTAATATATTTATTTATTCATGATACTAACGTCAAGCGAGTTTTGATTTATATAGGTAGCTCTATAAATATCATATTATTAAGAGTGATGAATTAGATGCAAGCGACTAATCATGTAATACCCACGGATTGATCTTTCTCAGGTTCGACAATTCAAGTGTTATAACAAAGGGAGAAATTATGTTATCAACATTCGTTAAGGGTGTCGTGAAAGACACCAAATTACAAGTGGTGGATATATACATGACTTATAACATAATTTTAGGAAGGCTATAGATCCATGAAATGGACGCGGTGCCATCAATATTACATCAGGTTATCAAATTTCCATCACAATGGGAAATTCGTCAGATCAGGGGAGATCAGTAGGCGGCACGAGAAACCAACACGGGTTCTGTGGCAAGCGCAACATCCAAATACGGAGATGAAAAATAGCAATTACAGTGTCCAGTTGAGGAGAATTTATTTTCTACCTCAACTGGAAGTGTGCGAGGCCAGATGTGATCCAAGATACGGAGGAGAACGAGAGGATTAAAACAACTGCGGAAGAACTTGAAGCTATTGTATTATTTGATCTCTGGCCCGGCAGAAACATCTATGTTGGAAAAACCTTAAGCCCGAAAGTGAAAGGTAAGTTAATTGAGTTTTTGCGCACTAAAGCTGATTGTTTTGCCTGGTCGCACTCAGATATGACAGTATCTCACCGGAGGTAATGACTCATAATTTAAATGAAGATCCATTACATCCCTCGGTGAAGCAAAAAAGGCAAAAACAATAAGTGTTCAAAAATCAGGTAATTCAAGAGGAGGTGCAAAAACTTCTGAAAATTGGTTCAGTTCAAGGTAAAGTGCCCTCACTAGTTAGCTAATATTGTTGTAGCGCCAAAGAAAAATAAAAAATATCGTATATGTGTAGATTATACTGATCTAAATAAATCATGCCCCAAAGATTGATTCCCTTTTCCGTATATTGATAAAGTAATTGATTCTACTACTGGTCATGAACTTTAAGTTTTTTAAACGCTTATTCTGGATATAATAAAAAATATTGATCCCCTAAATGAGGAAAATACTTCTTTTGTTACAGACAGGGGGACTTATTGCTACAAAGTTATGCTTTTTGGTTTGAAGCATGCTGGAGCTACGTACCAAAGGTTGGTGACCAAGATGGTCCAAGAACATTTGGGGAAGACCATGGAAGTCTACATTGATGAAATGCTAGTGAAATCGGCACAAGAAGAAGATTATCTCAGGCATTTGAATGAAACTTTTGAAATACTCCGCAAGTATAATATGAAATTGAACCCGGAGAAATGCGTCTTCGGCGTGGCCTCAGATAATTTTTAGGTTTTTTGTCTCTAAAAGGGGGATCGAAGTAAATCCTTCTCGGATTAAAGCGATTGAAGAAATGCTGGATATGCTCACGAGTAAAAAGGTAAGTACAAAGGTTACAAGGGAGAGTCGCAACTTTGAGGAGATTCATATCTAAATCCTCAGATAAGTGTTTTAAATTATTCTCGTTATTGAAAAAACAAAATCAGTTTGAATGGAATGATGACTATCAACAAACTTTAAAAGATTTGAAAGCATATCTATCAAAACCTGTTACACCCCACACCTAAAATAAAGCTTGGCAAGCTTGGCTTCTAGCGCAGCCAATTGGTCAGCGAAGCATGTGAGGGAAAAATGGGATTACATGTTTAATTTGGCTCATGCCAGTTGTCCCACCGGGTGCTACAACCAGGGCGGGACGACCCATTTTACATGTGAAGCCGGCAAAATTCCCTAGGCATGGTACCGTATAAAAAGGCAGTGCAACCCTCTTCTACCTCATGCTAGAAGATATCACCCACATTAGTTCTCCCACAATGATCACAAACCCCTCTAGAATTTCCAAATCACTCTAAGGCAGTCGAAGGAGAATCTTGTAGGATTTGGCGCGAAGGAGCTTGAAATTGGAATCGTCACTAGAAAATCTATTATCTTTTTGTATTGATTTTGGAGATTCGTGGGAGGCACAGTAACTATCATAGAAGCATAGCTAGTTTTGCAAAAAGGTATGTAAGGCAACTTTCTTTCTTGGCATGATTTGGTGTAAGTCTCTCTCTCTCTCTCTCTCTCTCTCTCTCTCTCTCTCTCTCTCTCTCCCTCCCTCTAAAGGATTCCTGTATTATAAGGATTTGGGTGTTCTGAGTCCCTCTCGATGTCGTTGTCCCTGTTCTTATACATTCTTGTCGATAGCAGTTGGTATCCTGAGGTCGGAACGTATGATTTATTCTGAGTTTAAACTTAATGTTTTGGAACCTAGTATTTGATCAAATGCTCAAATGAGCTAGAACCATGATCGTCTTCCTAATTTTGGATCAATTTGTTATATTTCTAAAATAGATTAAATTTGTTTAGCATTTCGAAAAATTTTAGAGTTTAAGGAAGCTCCATTGAGGTATGTTTGCTAAACTACTCTCTTAGCAATGAATTCCATGATGTCCCCATAATTTTCAAGTATGGTTGTCTCAAGTTCCTTATTCCATGTTCCAAGATGTTCCCAAGAAATTTGATTGTCCCGAATAAGCAAAGTGTCGAGAATTATGTATTCAAAACGTGTTATGAATGTTCCTATCACATTATAATATCCTTTGGGAATGTGTTCAAGAATAATATGTGTATTAAAATGATATGTCTTTGAGTCATGTTTCAAATGAAGGCTATGATGCCAAATTATGTGAGAAAATCCCAATATGCTCAAGGCTCTTAATTGCTCATATGTATGCCTAAAGTCTTAATTGAAAATATCTTATTGTTGATAATCAATAAAGATGGTTGGAAGTGAAATAAGTGAACCGGGGGTATAAAGTGTGGTCAACGTGCCAAGAGTGAAAGTTATACTTATGGCTAATGGTGAAATAGGATGATGTGGGAAAGATTATGAAATGAGCTTTGATTCAACTGTTCCAAAATGATTTTGAAAATAGAATTGCCTAAATGTTTTTATACTCAATTCATGCCCATAAGTGGTTGCTTTAACTAATGATTTGCTTTATAAATATATCTAGTGTGATTCGAGTTCTTACATACTCAGGTGTTGAAATTGTACATTGTCATTTATGGGGAAGAGTATTGCAAGAATAAATGGTGTATTGATTATTTATGATTTCGATGTGCATTACTTGTTGATGATTTTAACTTGCGCATATTTCCAATTATTTTACTCCATTCTTGGAAAGAAATATATTGTGCTTGAATTGTTTATTTCTAATGAACTTAAAGTTGTGATTTTCGGAATATTATATATGTTGATATTTATGATGATGATACATGAGAGATAAGAAATAAAAGTGTGGAATATCAAATACCGCCATCGTGCCTTGAATAAAGAATCTTGTGAATGGCCAAAAGAGCCAAGAGAATATTATTATTGTAATTGGTTGAAAATACTAGTGGAGATTCATACAATGTGAAAGATGATGGGGTAAAATTATTTCTACCTATGTTACCTTTGGGTGCAAAACAAAAATATATATTTTTGGGAAGTATCATTAGCAAACCGAGGAAGGGTGGGTTGTAACAACCCACACCTAAAACTACACGTGTCGGTGTAGGAGTGGATTGTGATTATTCCCCTTATTTGGGATGAGATTGATGGGTTGATATTACTCCCCTTAATTGGGATGAAACTGGTAATAATTGTGGATCGGAAAAGTATGTGGGAAGGTGGCCTAACTGATCGGGTGGAGATCGGACGCCATGATGCGCACTTAGTGGTACTACTCTTGGTAATACTTTTCTTTCGCGTCACATGTCAAACCACATTGTTCGTGGGGAGATGTCCTAGCCGATCGGGCGTGATCGAACTCTGTGCTACAAACACAGTGGTATATCGGTGCTAATGATCTCCCAACCAATAATATATATTAATTTGGTATATTGAAAATTATTACCTTTTAAGTGGATATTTGGATATTTGTTGATTGTAACTTCTTATTTCTATGTTTTTCCCTTTCTTATCTGGGCATTCTATTTTGAAAGACGGAAGCTAGCTTTACATAGTAGTACTATTCGACAGTACTAACGTCCCTTTTGCCGAGGGTGCTGCATCTTTAATGGATGTAGGTGGTTCCACAGGAGGCGGCATTGATCTGTGATAGCGGTACACTCTCTTCAGCTGACTTGGTGAGCCCCCCTTCATTTCGGGGTCATGTATATTTTGTTTCTCACGTACTGTGTTTTGAGGTATACCCGGGGCCTTGTTGCCGGTATTTCCATATTACTCTTCAGTTGTACTTAGAGGCTCCATAGACAGGTTGTGGGTGGTGTTTGATGTTGGGAATTGAATTAGAACTGTTGATATTTGGCAACATGTTTTCATTAAATCTATAAACTCGTACTATTTTGGAAATATTGAATGATCTTGTTAATGGGAATGAAATGGAAGTGGTGAATGAAATCTTTTCAGTATTTGATTAACGGAGTACATCTCCTCTTTATTCAGGGATGAATTTGGGCAGAATGAAATCTAACAGGCTTGCTCAGCCGGGTTTACTTATTTGAGCGCCGGTTGCGCTCCCCAAGTTTGGGGCGTGACAGTAAGGTCGCACTTGCGACAATTTCGTTGCATTTGCAAAAGGGACTGACTTCGCAAATGCAAAGTCAGTGTTGCATTTGCGACATGTCCCTGGGTTGTCAGGCACCGCACTTGCGAGTCATTTTTCGCATTTGCGAGTCATTTTCCGCACTTGCGAGGGTTTGCAATTGCAAACTCAGGGTCACAATTGCGACTCCTGCACCTGAACATAAGGGCTGAAAAAACAAGACTTAGTCTCATTTTCATATTTTAGAACCCTAGACTCGGTAGGAGGCGATTTTGAGGAGGGATGTTCACCTGCAACTATTAGGTAAGTGATTTTGATCAATTTTCAATTATATAACATGATAATGTATGAGATTTAACATCAAATTCATGAGAATCTAAGATAACATTTGGGAAATGTTTCCTATATTTTGAAAAATAAAATTTTTAGATTTGCAAGTTGAATTGGGATCATATTTGAAAACAAAACACATAAATGGACTCATGGGGTTTATGGATAGTCGAGATATACCCTTAGACTCGGGTTTTGACCGGGCGGGTTCGGGGTTGACTTTTGTTTACTTTTGGAGAATTATGTAAAGATCTTAGCTTTATTAATTGAAATTAGTTTCTCTTGTATTATTTGATAAAACTAAGTTATTTTTTGTTAGATTTGAGCCGTGCAGAGGCGAATTTTAATGGAAAAGCTATTTTTGAGTGTTGATTTGGCCCACTTGAGGTAAGTATCTTGCCTAACTTTGTGGGGGAGGGGGGGGGGGGGGGGGGGGGGACTGCCCTTTAGATTGTGTTTAATTGTACTATTTGAATTATGTGAAAGACGTGTACATAAGGTGAAGAGTGTGTGCACAGGCTTATATGTGTAAAATTGACCGGTTTAGACTCTTAGGTTACTTATAAGCATATTGAAGTTGTTATTATTTGTTCTATCTTTCGTTATCAAGTTTATTATTACATGATTTAATTGAAGTTGTTATTACATGTTCTATTTTCCATTGTTAAGGTTACTCTTATATGTATTTAGTTTTTTTATCCTTTTTTTGATTCCCCTCCTTTTTTTATTTCCCCTTTGTTGTAGCTATTGCTCCTTTGGTGACTCGAACCCACAATCATGGGATGGTAGGCGGGGAGTGCTGACTATCTGAGAAACCCCCTCTTGTCTATATGTATTTATTAGTAGTTGTTATTACATGCTAATTTCACCCATTATTGAGTTATTCTCATGCATTTATTAGTAGAAGATATTTCATGCTATCTCTTTTATAGTTGAGCCTATGTTATGCATTTTAATTGAAGTTGTCATTTCATGGAAATACCTTTCATTGTTGAGCTTATTAAAGTAGTAGTATTGAGAGCTATTAACATATTTTGTGGTTGAAGTTGTTGATTATTGGAATATCTTTCCTTGTTGAGTTATTTCCAAATTCATTTTGTTGTTATTGAGAATCTTGTGCACATTATAGTTGAGATGTCGACTATGTATTGTGGTGATATTGGTATTGTTAATTTTGGTAATGTTGTGGCGTATGGGCATGTGTGGTGAGAGTTAATTATTGTGTTGTGATATTTATGTGCATGCGGCGATATAAAGGCGGTGTATTGATGCGCATGCGGCAAGATAAGGTGGAATTTATATGCGTGTTGCTAGTAAGAGAATTACTTGAAGCTACGCAGCGCCATAAGGGGGGCTAAAGCGCGTGAAGCTATTTCGGGAAAAATATTTTTTTAAAAATATATGCAAGGCTCACGAGGCGATATAAAGAAGATTATGATTGTGACTTGTGAAATGTGAACATGAGTTATGGTACCTAGGTGTGATTCTTTTTGTACATTCTACATTGAAAAGGCTTGATGATTTGAACGGTTATTCTTTTGTTTCCTTACCTCATTCCATTTGCATTTGGTTATTGTAATTGGTTACTTGTTGTCATTATCATATGTACCCTCTTTGTTGTTATTGGTTGCTTTTATTTCCTTTGTTAGCCTTTTATTGATAAATTGCTCTATTGTCATTTATTGCCTTTACTTTCCCGTTGTTAGATAATTTTAATATTCTGGACTAGTTTTCTATGTCTAGTAGGTGTATTGACCTGACCTCGTCACTACTCCACCGAGGTTAGGCTTGATACTTACTGGTTATCATTGTGGTGTACTCATGCTATGCTTATGTATATTTTTATGCAGATCCAGCTACTTTTGCTCGTGTCGGATACCAGTGAGTTAACTTAGACTTTGCGGAGACTTCAAGGTATACCCGCTTGACGCCCGCAGGCTTCGGAGTCACCTTCTAGTTATCTTATGGTACTGTTTCGTTTGTTCCCAAACAATATTGTATTAGAAATTCTTAATGTATTTCAGTAGAGCTAATGACTCAGTTCCACTAGTTTTGGGGATTATATGATTGTTGTTCCGTTTTGGTTTTGATGATGTTATTTATTAGTTTAAGTCAATACTTAGTCATTATTTCTGCTAATTCATCATCATGTGTTAGGCTTACCTAGTCTTAGAGAGTAGGTGCCATCACGATTCCTAAGGTGGGATTTTGGTGTCGTGACATCCTCATTCTAAAAGATATCACCCACATTTGTTCTCCCAAAATGCTCTCAAACCCTTCTAGAATTCCCAAATCAGTCTAAGGAAGTTGAACGAGAATCTAGTAGGATTTAGTGCGAAGGAGCTTGGAATTGGAATCGTCACTAGAATATCTATTATCTTGATGTATTGATTTTGGAGATTCGATGGAGGCATAGTAACAATCATAGAAGCGTAGCTAGTTTTGCAACAAGGTATGTAAGGCAACTTTCTTTATTGGCATGATTAGGTGTAAGTCTCACTCTCTCTTCCTCTAAAGGATTCTTGTATTGTAAGGATTTGGTTTATGAGTCCCTCTCGATGACGTTATCCCTATTCTTATACATTCTTGTCGGTAACATTTCTTTCAAAGTCTAAAATATTCCCAGTTGGTATCCTGAGGTTGGAACGTATGATTCATTCTGAGTTTAAACTTAATATCTCTTGAAAGTGATTCTGCATTGAACTTATATGTATATTTATTTATTTTACTTTACTGAGTCACGCTATAGACGGCCGGGTATGACACCTATTGTGCAACCACTGATCAGTTGGGTATGATGAATTATAATTATCGAGAGCTTGTGTGATTGGGTACAACCGAGTCCTTTACGAGGCGGGTACGGAGTGATATGATGTAAAATATCACCAAGCCCTTGTGTGTCCGGGTACGACTGAGTCCTTTTGAGATAGGATATGTCGAGTTCTGTTGAGTTTGGGTACAACCACGATCCCTAGACGCCGGGTAAGATTTGATAATTATATGAGACTTACCGAGTCCTCTACGAGGCCGGGTACGATATGAATAATATGCCCCAAAGAGTGGTTGAGTATTATTATATTATAATTAATGGATGGTGTTTATGTGTGGCTTAGACTTTTGAAAAACAACTTGCATACTGTATGTTAGATGGTTTCTACAGTTTATGCCCCCGATGGATTGTCTTCGATATCCAGGTTGAAATCATGTACTCATATCTCTTATGTTATGTCTATGATTTGCATGATTTCTTAGTCTTACATACTCACTACATTTTCCATACTGATGTCCTTTTCTTAGGGCGCTGTGTTCATGACCACAAGTATAGATAGACCCGGTGATGTCCGTCCCTGGTAGGGTGTTTGTTCCAATTGATTGATCGTTGCACTCCACTTCTTTGGATTAGCAATTCAGAAGTCAATAGGTACCTAAGCATATGTTCTATTCATTTTGGGTACGGTAGAGCCATATCTCGACAAAGTTGTGTATATGTATATTTATTTTGGTACTCTTAGAGACTTGCAGACCAAAGTTTGGTGGTATATAAAAGAGTGGGTTATAACTTTGTAGGGTACAATTATGAATATGTATAAAATGTCAATGTTTCTTTTGCAAGTCAGTTGTACATATTTTTATTTTGATATTAGTACTTGGAGGCCTCGTTGGCCCAAATTTTATGATTAAGAAAAGCTAAGAATGGAAGTCGGTTTGTACGGGCCTTCGGGCATCGTATGTCGGTTGCACCTCCCAAGGTTGGGGTATGACAAAATCGCCTATGTTGTCAAAGCCAAGGGATAGAGAGAGATTACTCACCTGCTTAGCCGTATCAGAAGTAGCAGTAAGCACAGTATTTGTACGAGAAGAAAAAGGTATGCAATATCCAATTTACTATATTAGTTTATCTTTGTTAGATATTGAGACGCGATAACCTCATCTAGCAAAACTAGCACTAGCGTTAATAATGGCATCAAGAAAGTTATGGCCCTATTTTTAATGTCATCCTATTTCTATCGTAACTATTTTTCCATTAAGGAATATTTTACATAAACATGAGTTATCAGGAAGATTAGCTAAATGGACAATAGAACTTAGTGAATATGATATTGTTTATCAGCCTCGAACTGCCATAAAGTCACATGTACTAACAAATTTCAGCTCGAGTTTACTACGTAAAGCTGAAAAATGAGGTACGGATATTTACCAGATCTAATCTGGGGACTTGGACATTGTGCACTGATAGATCCTCAAATGTAAAAGGGGCAGGTTTGGGTATTGTCTTAATTTCACCTTCAGGAGAAATTATCAGGCAAGCAATAAAATATTACCATATAACTAATAATAAAGCGGAATATGAGGCAGTGATTGCAGGTTTGAAACATGCAAAAAAAGATGGGGATTGATCAAATTGAAATCAAAAGCAACTCATAACTTGTGGTAAATCAAATACAAGGGAATAATGTGGCTAGAGAAAATCAAATGCAACAGTATTTGGAAAAAGTGCGGGAAATATTGTGTCAGTTCTGAGTATGGAAAGCTATTCAAATACCAAGAGAAGAGAATGCGGAGACTGATGCATTAGTAAATCTGGGATCAGTAGCTGATGTGTCAAATATGGAAAATGCAACCTTGGTGCAGTTATTTCACTCAGATCTTGATCAAACCAAGAATGAGGTAAATTTAAATATTTTAACATGAAATTGGAGAAATGAATTTGTGATGTATCTGCATTATGGAATATTACCTGAGAATAAAAATCAATCACAATTGTTGCGAATAAAAGCAGCTCGATATTGCTTAGTAGAAGGCAATTTGTATCGACAGATGCTTGGTAGATCTTTAGCTCAGTGCCTTGGACCCTCACAAACTAAATACATGATGCAAGAGGTATATGAAGGACATTGTGTAAATCACGCTGGTGGAAGGTCAATAGTGAAAACGCTAATAAGAGTAGGGTATTATTGGTTAAAGATGGAAGAGGAGGCGGAAAACATTGTAAAAATATGTGATAAGTGTCGACGGTATGCAAACAATATGCATCAACCAGTAGAGTTGCTTCATTCGATTATCGCACTGTGGCCGTTTATGAAGTGAGGAATGGATATCGTAGGTCCTCTACCACAGGCACCGGGAAAGGTTTGATTTTATTAATTTTAACTGATTCTTTTTCTAAGTGGGAAGAGGCGGGTGCCTTCAAAAAGGTACGAGAAAATAAAGTTATCGACTACATTTGGAGGAATATAATATGTAGATTTGGGGTTCCAAGGGAACTTGTATGTGATAATGGGCCATAATTCGTGGGAGCAAAGGTCACTGACTTTTTCAAAGGATGGAAAATTAAACGGATTACTTTAGACAAGAAGAGTCAAAAAATAAAATTATCGTCAAGCATATAAAGAAGCGTGTGGAAGAATCAAAAGGAAAGTGGCCTGAAGTTCTACCTTGGATATTATAGGCCTACAGGATAATGACAAAAATAAGCATGGGAGAAACTCCATTTTCACTTTTTTATGGTACTGAGGCACTAATTCCAATGGAAATAAGAGAACCAAGCCTAAGGTTAGAACATAAAATGAAGTATCCAATGAAGAAGAGCTTCGTACAAATTTGAATTTGACAAAAGAACAAAGAGAAGCATCCTTGATATGAATGGCAGTGCAAAAGTAAAGGATTGAGCAATATTACAACAGAAGGGCAAATCTTTGATATTTCAAGATTGTGGACTTTGTCCTTTTGAAGGTGTTTCAGTCAACACATGCGGTAAATGCAGGGAAATTGAGTCTTAATTGGGAAAGACCATATCGAGTTCGAGGCATTGCTGGAGAAGGAGCATATGAGTTGGAGATCATGGACAGAAAAGTGTTACCTTATAATTGGAATACGGTACACTTGAAGAAATACTACTTTTGAGCAAGTATTCACGGCCAGGTATCTCAAATTTCATTACTTATTTGTTCATTTGAAATTTACTAACCATTTTAGATGATAGGCAAAAAGCTAGCCAAAATCAAATGATGACACTAGACCCAAAAGACATACGGAATACTTAATTGTTCTTGGTGTAGGTTACAACAATTCTGATGGGAAGGGTTAAGCAGTCATCATCTAAAACATTACCCTGGGATCTCGTGTATGTTTTCTTTTTCAGGGAAAGGAATATAGAGGGAAGTTGATCCAGTGTTTAAGTTTTGGTACTTCAAAGCTCAAACACTGGGGGACTATGCATAAGGAAGAAGTAAAACACAAACAAAAGCATAGCTTAATGGCCAAAGAAAAAACCTACCTTGAAGAAAATTTCGAATTTTTAAGCTCAAAGGTTGAATGGCAGTTATGCACTTAAGAATCAGCAGGAAATTGAAGATTCAAGAGAAAACTCCCAAGAGCTATTAGGTTAGGGCTACAAATATACTCACAGGATAACAATACCCATACCTATAAACCTGCTTTAAAAAAGTAGTTATGGAAATGATGTACATGAATATTCGTTTTTAAAGGTCAAATTAAACTTCTTCATATTTCATATTTTTACACCAATATGAAGATGAGATGCCATCTTCGTCAGTATCATTTATATAAAAAGGACTCTTTTTAAATACGATTGTGTGTATTTAGTTACGGTATATTAAAGTATTCATTCTATTTGGATAATGCAAGAAAAATGCGGAGATTAAAGAGCAAAAGCATACATAAACTATTATAAAAATTAACATTGATATTGATGTTCACAAAAGTTTCCAAGGAACAAATCAGAAAAACATACAAGAATATTTGAGTAATATCATAAAACATTGTTGAAAGAGAAAACTAGGGAGCATCTTGAGAAGGAGCGGAAGGATCAACTTGAGAACTTGAAGATGAAGGCTAGGGATTAGCATGATCAGCCTTTGAATCGTCTTTGCTTAAATCACCCTTGGAACTCTCATCCTCGGGTGTAGAGAAACTTTAACATTGCTGAGTAGTTTCGATTGCATCCTTAGCACTGGCAATCTCAGCTTCGAGATCAAAACTTTCTTGGCTAGCTTCAGTCAAAGTTTCAAGACGCGTGTTCAGGAAGGCCCAACTCACATCCAGAGTTAGCTTATCCTCGAGAGCCACACAATCTTTCTCCAATTTTTCAACTTCGGCCCTCAGTTCTTCTTTTTCAGCCTCGGCACCTTCATAAGAGACCTTCAAAGGTTCAAGAATAACCTCAAGGGACTTAACTTTATTGGAAGAGGTGCGTAGATCTTCTTGGGCTTGAGTCAATGCTTGGACCAGATCACCTGCTTACACTTCTTTCTGATTCAGAAGTTCTTTCAAACTTCGAATTTCCTCAATCCCTTGTATGTTGCTCAGCAAAGGTGGCTTCCATCCTATCCTTCTCCTTCTCTGCCTAATTGGCAGAAGCCTTCATTACTGCTAACTCAGTAGTAGTGATCCTAAGTTGTTGCTCTAAGGTCTCTTTCTCACCAGCCAAGACAACCTTCTCAAATTGAAGGATCTTAAATTGCTCTTTCCAGTTGTCAGCTTCCATGCTCAACTCTGCAACATGTTGCTCAGTCCAAGCCACTCTCCTCATCAACTCTGTACCTGTTAAGTTGATCTGCAAAAAGGTAAGGGAAAAGAGTTATAAACTTAAAGAAAAATGAAGTGAAAGAGGTAAGAGAGGAAAAGCATACATTGAGAGCATAATGAATAACATCATTCATCAGAGTGATAAAGGAGCGGGATTCAAGATTTTCCCTCTCGACCAAACTGCAGCTCTGTTGGATTTCTTCAGTAAGCTCATGACCTCGAGGACTTCGATCATAACCTGATTCATACCTCTCCCAGTGGAAGGGTCGGCTTCATCATAAGGAACAGCAGCGGGAGTAGCAGGAGTAGAAACAACAGGAGCAACGGGGCACATGGGTTAGGTCGCAAGAGGTGGCTCTTCACAAACAAACCCAAACTCGTCTTCTTCACCCTCAAATCCTCGAGCAAAAAGCCTCTTAACAGGACTTGAAAGGGGATTTATGGAAGGATCAGCATTATCATCTTCAGAAATTTGTAGAGGATCATCTTCAAGCTCATCAACCAGGAGAAAAGGCACGGAGTCTGAAGGCTGGATCTAAGGAGCATTGGATTCATCATCCAAGATGATGCGCCTCCTGACTCTAGGCGTATTCGCTATGGAGCCTTCATCTTCTTCCTCTTTATCAGAGGCACGAGATTTTTTATTTTTCCTTTTTGAAGAGGACGCATTTAAAATTCACTCTTGGGTAGTGTTGACATCGAATCTAACTGCAAGAGTGGAAGAAGGACTGACTCTGCAGAGTGGAAATCATAAAAATTACAAAGGATGTCAAAACAAGAAGAAGAATAAGAAAAATGAAACATTCACGGTAAAGTAAAGTAACATACTGTAGGATTTTAACTTTCCACCCAAACTTTTGGGATAGAAACTTCTAGGATATTTGCTCCATAGGCGCGGGCAGACAATATATTTTCTACCCAATCATGGAAGTCGAAAAGTTCACCAAAACCTTTCATGATTGCTGAAAAACAAGAAAATATGATAAGAAAGTTAGTATTTTAAAGGGAAAATAGCATAGTGAAGAAGAAAAGGGAAATACTCACGTGCAAAGTTCCACTTCTCGGGAAAGGGCATGTTCTCTTCTCCCACTAAGGCACGAGTGGGAACAGCCACGAACCGAGAATACCAACCTCGGTCACGATCATCTTCAGGACTGACCAAGATTCATTTGATTCTTCTTGCAAATATGAAAATACCCTCCCAAAAATATTTGGGGAATACAGATGAAGGAGATGACGAAAAGCAAAAGGGGAGAAAACTAAACCCGATAAGTAGCAAAGGCAAGCCACTGCCCTCCACATTATCGGGGTTATTTATCGAGGCAAATGTTGAAATAAAAATAGAATTCTATAATTACTAGGTCAATAAGAGGTTTGAATCCTAAAGTGAAAGGATAAGTGTAGACGAACGAATAACCTTCATGGTAAGTGGTTATTCGGTCATCGGTACTAGGGGCTGCGATTGGGAAGTCAAGGTTCTAATGACATTCTCGACGTACTAAAAGGAGAAGACCATAGTTGATCAGAGAAGGATAGTGATCAACATGTTTAAGTGCTGCTATAGAAGAAACTTCTTACTTCCCTACTTCATAATTAGATTTAAAAGAAAATTCTTGAGGAACAATCTCTAAAACTAAAGGTTCAGGTAATGGTTCATTTTGATCCCTAGCTTTGGAAGAAGATCTAGGGGTGGATGTGGGTTTATCTTTGGAGGACAAAGAAGGTTTAGAAGGACTTTTCAAAGAAGAGGTGGTACTCCGGCTCGATATAGAGCCTATTATATGAATCCTTCCACCTCTATTCCTACTTTTGACTAGAGTTGTAGAAGATGGAAGTTCATCCATTATGATAGCACGTCGAGGATTAGACTATGAAGAAGGGTTCGAAGATCGTGAAGCCATTGTTAATAATAGTAAAAGCGCAATGAAAAAATGAGGGTTGCAGAGAAGACTTAGAAGAAAACGAAATAGTGTAAGAGAAGTTGTGGAAGCTATAAGATGCAGTATTTATAAGGAAGACGCGTCATCAAAAATCGTCATCTTGGAACTGTCACATCAACTTGACACCGCCAAAGAAACACTAAAAAGCCGCTGCAAACTACATATCCAATCATGATAAGACACGTGTCTCGAGCATTAAATCGAAGAGGCATACATATCTTTGCTTCTGAGGTGAATCATAATGATATCGGGAAGGGGCGGTAAGACGTTCCTTCCATAAATAAACTTACCACTTTCGAAATATTCAGTTGAGAATAGTTAGAAAGTGGGGAGACTATCTGTAATAGCGAAAAAATAGACTCGCCACGTGGACTTATGATATGTTGAAAGGTGGAATAAAAGTCAAAGAGATCCAGAAGAAAGAAAGTTAGGGAAAGCATGAGTAAAACACCCACATTATCGCTTTACAAAGATATTGTACCTGACAACTGGAAAGGAAGCGATGGGAGTGGGATGGATAATTAAAGACCACAAGGAAGGAAGGTTCATTAATAGTCAAAAATATGGAAAGAAATTGACATAATCCCTAATTGTATGAGAATGACTATTATTACCATAACCGTTATAAATTACCCAGGTAATGGGCAGTCAATGTAATGAATATTAGTAACAGGCGAGAATTAAGTATGGCAAAGCAGTTACATATTATACCCTTATGTAATAACCTGATCGATCATTTTGCGTATTGTAGCCTCGTTCCCTTATTTATTGCTTATTCTATGTTTATTTATGGTTGTGTGACTTGTCGGGATGGTTGGTTTGGTTCTGGAAATGTTTCGGAATGAATTGGGACACTTAGTCCCAAGGTTGGAAGCTTAATTTGAAAGTATTAACTCGATGTTGACTTATATGTAAACGACTTTGGAATGGAGTTTTGATGGTTCCGATATCTTCGTATGGTGATTTTGGACTTAGGTGTATGTATGGACTTGGATTCAGAGGCCCGTAAGTCGTTTTGGCTTGAATAAGCAAAAGTTTGGAAGTTGGAAAGTTTGACCGAGAGATGACTTTGTTGATACCGAGCTCAGATTTTGGTTCCGGGAGTTGGAGTAGATCCGTTATATCATTTATGACTTGTGTGCAAAATGTTAGGGCAATCGGAGTTGGTTTTGTATGTTTCGACATTGATTTTAGAAGTTAGAAATTCATTAGTTTTGTTAGGCTTGAATTGGGGTGCGATTCATATTTTTGATGTTGTTGGATATGATTTGAGGCTTCGACTAAGTTCATATCATGTATTAGGACGTGTTGGTATGTTTGGATGGGGTCCCGGAGTCCTCGGGGGTGATTCATATTGTTATCGGATTGAGTTTGGACTTAAGGAATTTCTATTGGCTTCAGTTTTAGTGTAACTACACCTGCGAGGTTTTGGCCACAGCTTGTATTGATTATATTAAGTTGTTTGTGACTAGATTCGAGTCGTTCGAAGGACAATTTGCGAGGCAAGGGTATATTTCCCCAGAAATCGTGTTATTTGGATTGTGTTGGGGTGACTCACATGCTAGGTGACGGGCGTGTGGGCGTGCACCGTGGTAATCGTGATCCGAGTGGATTCTTATGCTATGTTGATATCAAGTCTTGTTTGATCTGTGTAATCCATACTTGTTAGACTAATTAAACTGCGATTCATGTTAGAAATCATGTTTAGGCTATGTGCTTATCCGGTTGTGATCTAATGAGGTTATTTCTGCTATTCTGAGTTATTTACTTTAACTGCAATTATGTACTCAGTCATGATCCTTCATTTGCATATCACATCTCAGTCTCTCTTATTATTTATTGTTATATCATATATTGTTATTGTTTGGGCTGAGTAGTACGAGGTTGTGAGCCTTGAGACTTGAGAGATTAATGACTGAGGTGGGCCTGAGAGCCGGACTGTGAGAGTTATTATGAATTGGGTTGCACGCCGCAGCAAGCTTTATTGGATTATTTATTATTGTGGATCGTGATGCATGCTGTGTCAGGCCTTATAGGCTTTATATTAGCTCTTGGGTAGGATCCGCCCCTTCGGAGTCTGACACACCATCACTAAGCACAGGCACAGTGATATCTACACGTTCTTCGGTGAGGGGCATTGATGACAGGCACCCGTACAGTGCTGAGTGATTGTGTGTGTGATGAGTGTGCATTGAGATAGACAGATTGAGTACACTATTTGGGGGTTTTGAAAGGCGATTTGAGGTTGGAGTTGAGTAATTCTTGTATAGTTGGTCTCGTTATCGAATGGGTGTTCGAATTTTGTAATTTTGGTCAGGTTCCGAGACACGGGCCTGGGTTTATTTTTTGTTTCTTTGTAAAGATTGTAACTTTATTGTTCGAAATAGTTTTCTATAGTTTATATTTATGGTATGAAGTTGTTTTTGCAAGATTCGAGCATTTCTGAGTTGGATAATCAAGGAAAAGGCCCACTAGTGGGTTGAGTTAGTGTGTTTTGAGGTAAGTGTCTTGCCTAACTTTGTGGGGGGGAGGGGATTTACCCCTTAGTAATGGTGTTGGTTTGTGATAATGGTGATATGTGAAAGCTGAGTACGCAAGGTGACAAGTGTGTACACGGGCTAGATGTGGAAATTTACCGGTTTTAGCTATATAGATTCTTTTCATGCCTTAATTGAGTTACCTTAATATGTTATGTTCATCATCATTAGGCTATCTTCATATGCTCTACTTGTCTTATCTCTTACTTGCTAATAGCCCTACATGTTTAGTTGAAGTTATTGTTTCCTCTATTCCTTATTCATTATTTAACCGTGAATTCTTTACCTGAAGTTGTTATTCTTGGAATATCGTGTTGTTGAAACTTGTATTGAGTTATAAAGGCCGTGATTCACATTGAGACAAAGTTCTAAGTCGTGAAATACTATTCTTTTGAGTTATACACTTCCGGTTGTTATTGTTGAGACTCTTGTGTCATTATGGTTGAGCCACGGGCTATTTATTGTGAAACACCATTATTGTTACTTTCTTTGGCAAGATGTGATATTGGGCACTTGAGGTGCAATTTGTGATACGTTGTGATATTGATACGCATGAGGTGGTATAAGGTTTTGGGGTTGAAATGCATGCGGTGATATAAGGTGGGCTTGATACGCGTGTTGCTAGTAGGGGAACCACTTGAAGCCACGCGGTATGATAAGGTGGGCTAAAACGTGGGAAGCTATTTCAGGAAAATGATTTTCAAAATTAAATGCAAGGTTCCCGCAGTGATACAAGGAAAGTTTGTGAACTGTTTGGGATTGAGATTACGAGGCGGTACCTCGGTAGTGACTCTTGTTGATACTTCTCTGTTACTTCACTTGTGTTTTGCTATATCGTTTCCTTGGCATAACAATCCTTATTTTCTTCTGTGATGCATTATATTCCTTAGTTTAGTATTGCTATTCTCGGTGTATTTCTTTAATTGTCTCATTTCTATTGTTATCATTATTTCATTGTTATACACTTGTTCGGTTTCTTATTTATTCCAGTAGAGCATTGACCTGACCTCATCACTACTCTACCGAGGTTAGGCTTGGCACTTACTGGGTACCGTTATGGTGTACTCATGCTACGCTTCTGCATATCTTTTTTTGTAGATCCAGGTACCTCCTACCATTCCAGGTTCATAGGTGTAACGAGTCACAAGCAAGTTTAGTAGAGTCTCGCGGATCGGTACGGAGACATCTGTACTTATCTTTGGGAGGCTATGGAACTATTTGAAAAAGCTTCACTTCCTTGATTCCTTATCATGTGAATTTGTTGACTTCAAAATTCTAAATCTCTGTCTTTCTATTCTCTCACAGATGGTGAGAACACACACTACTGGATCTGATGATCAGACAGCGCGCCCCCTGCTAGAGCAGCTAGAGGATGGGGACGGGGAAGAGGTTGAGGACGGGCATGTGGTGCAGCCAGAGCACCTGCCCGAACTGCTACAGAGGAGCCACCAGTAGCTCTAGTTGCAGGGAAGGCATCTGAGAAGCTTGTTACTATCCCTGACTTCAGGAGACTCTCGCCTAGGTTTTTAGCATGTTTGGCACTTTAGCTCAGGTGGGGTTGATTCCACTTGCTCCTTCCATATCTTAGGATGGGGGAGGATCACAAACTCCCGCAGCCCGTACCCCAAGCATCGGGTCCGGGTTGACCAGGTCCCAGAGGTCATACCAGAGCAACCGGTTATTCCAGTTCGGCCCGAGGTTAGGGCAGCAGTATCTGAGGAGCAGACCAGGCTCGTGAGGTGCAAGAAGTACCACCCTCCTACTTTCAGCGGCTTAGCTTCAGTGGATGCACATGGTTTTCTTGAGGAGTGCCAATGTATCCTCTGTACTATGTGTATTGTGGAGTCGAGTGGGGTTGCTTTCACTATGGTTTAGCTTAAGGGAGTGGCTTATCAGTGATGGCGAGCGTATGAGTTGGGTATCCCGGACGAGGCAGTTTCTCTCACCTGGGCTCAGTTCTCAGAGATGTTCATGATGGAGTTTGTTCCCCAAAGTCTTAGGGGTGAATGGCGCGCAGAGTTTGAGAAGTTGCCCCAGGGTGCTATGATCGTATCGGAGTATGCAGTCCAGTTTAGCGAGTTGCCCTGACATGCACCAGCTTTAGTCTCCACAGTCAGAGAGTGAGTTCGCCGATTTATCGAGAGGCTCAACCACAGTACTAGATTCAGCATGGCTTGAGAGTCAGAGACTGATACCCCATACTAGCAGGCTATAGAGATCGCTCGAAGATTGGAAGGTATGTGGGATCGGGAGAGAGAGGAGAGGGAGGCCAAGAGGCCTCGAGATTCTGGCACATACAATGGTGCTCGTGCCCCAGTTGCAGCTCATCATGGTAGAGGCTATGTGATCCGTCCTGTTCATTCAGCACTTCCAGCTTCCAACGATATTCCAGCCACTCCTAGGCCTCAGGTTGCCCATTACGCACTGCCACTGTTTAGCACACCTCCTACATGGGGTGCTTTCAGCGGTCAGTCCAGCCGATCATGCCCAAGCCAGCCTCAGTAACCACGTCCTCCGAGAGCTTGTTTTGAGTGTGGTAACACTCGTCATATGGTGAGGGACTGTCCCAAACTCAGGAGGGGTGCACCTCCAAAGACTACTCCATCTCCACGTATTTCACAAGGTCCCCAGATTGTTGAGGTCATGGTTACCGCACTAGTTTCCACTCCACCAGCACAACCAGCCAGAGGTGGAGGTCGGATGGGTAGGGGTCTCCCTAGAGGGGGAGGCCAAGCCAGATGTTATGCTCTTCCTACTAGGATGGAGGCGGTTGCATCCGTCTGAGTAGTCAAAAGTATTGTCTCGATTTGTCATAGATATGTGTCAGTCTTATTTGATCCAAGCTCCACTTATTCCTATGTATCATCTTACTTTGCTCCATATTTGGGTATATCACGTAATTCCTTAAGTTCTCCTGTCTTTGTGTCCCCGCCAGTAGGAGATTCCATTGTTTTTTACCATGTGTCTCGGTCGTGTTTAGTTGTTCTTGGTGTTTTTGAGACCAGGGCCGACCTATTATTGCTCAGTATGGTATATTTTGATATTATTTTGGGCATGAACTGGTTGTCACCCTATCATGTTATTCTTGATTGCCACGCCAAGACGGGGACATTGTCTATGCCAGGTTTACCGCGGTTGGAGTGGAGGGGTACTTTGGATTATGTTACTAGCAGGGTGATATCCTTTCTTAAGGTGCAACGGATGGTCGGGAAGGGATATGATGCATATCTAGCCAATATGAGGGATGTCAGTGTTGATACTCCTACCGTTGAGTCAGTTCTGGTAGTAAGAGACTATCCATATGTATTTTTGGCGGATCTTCTGGACATACAGCCCGATAGGGATATCAATTTTGGTATTGATTTATTGCCAGGCACCCAACCCATTTCTATTCCACCATATCGTATGGCCCCAGTAGAGTTGAAGTAGTTAAAGGAACAATTGCAAGAATTGCTTGATAAGGGTTTTATTCGGCCCAGTGTGTCACCTTGGAGTGCTCTGGTCTTGTTTGTAACGAAGAAGGATGGTTCTACGTGCATGTGTATTGATTATCGATAGTTGAACAAAGTTACAGTGAAGAACATGTATCCATTGCCACGCATTGATGACCCATTTGATCAGCTACAGGGTGCCAGAGTGTTCTCAAAGATTGACTTGCGGTTAAGCTAGCATCAGTTGAAGATTCGGGAGCCGTATATTCTGAAGATTGCCTTTAGGACTCGGTATGGTCATTCCGAGTTCCTTGTGATGTCATTTGAGCTGACCAATGCCCCAACAGCATTCATGCACTTGATGAATAGTGTATTCCAGGCCTATCTTGACTCATTCGTCATTATGTTTATTGACGACATCTTGGTGTACTCCCGGAGCCTGGGGGATCATGAGCAGCACCAGAGGATCGTGCTTCAGACCTTGAGAGAAAAGAAGTTGTATGCAAAATTTTCAAAGTGTGAATTAAGGCTTGATTCGGTGGCATTTGTGGGTCATGTAGTCTCGAGTAAGGGGATCAAGGTAGTTCCGAAGAAGATTGAAGTAGTGCAAAGTTGGCCAAGACCATCTTCAGCTACTGAGATCCGGAGTTTTCTTTGTTTGGTAGGGTATTACTATCATTTTGTAGAGGGTTTTTCATCTATTGCTGCTCCTATGACCATATTGACCCAGAAGGGTGCTCCGTTCCGGTGGAACGAGGAGTGTGAGGAGAGCTTTCAAAATCTCAAGACTGCTTTGATTACAGCCCTAGTGTTGGTGTTGCCTACGGGTTCAGGGTCTTACACTGTGTACTGTTATGCATCGCGCGTTGGCCTCGATGCAGTGTTGATGCAAGATGGTAGGGTGATTGTATACGTGTCTAGACAGCTGAAGGTGCATGAGAAGAATTATCCTGTCCACGACCTTGAGTTAGAAGCTATTGTTCATGCCTTGAAGATTTGGCGGCACTATTTGTACGGTGTCCCTTATGAGGTCTATATTCACCACCGGAGTCTACAGCATTTGTTCAAGCAGAAGGATCTTAACTTGTTGTAGCGTAGATGGTTAGACTTGCTTAAGGACTATGATATCACCATCTTATATCATCCCGAGAAGACCAATGGGGTGGCCGATGCCTTGAATCGAAAGGCGTAGAGCTTGAGCAGTTTAGCATATCTACCAGCAGCGGAGAGGCCATTAGCATTGGATTTCAGGCCTTGGCCAACCAGTTTGTTAGGTTGGATGTTTCGGAGCCAAGTCGAGTTTTGGCTTATATGGTTTCTCGGTATTCCCTATATGATTGTATCAGAGAGTGTCAGTATGACGACCTCTATTTGTTTGTCCTCAAGGACACAGTTCAGCACGGCAATGCCAAGGAGGTCACGATTGGGGTTGACGGTGTGGTACGGATGCAAGGACGGCTATGTGTGCCCAATGTTGATAGTTTGCATGACTTGATTCTTCAGGAGGCCCACAGTTTGCGGTATTCCATTCATCTGGGTGCCACCAAGATGTATCAGAACTTGAAGTAGTACTATTGGTGGAGGAGAATGAAGAAAGACATAGCGGAGTGTGTAGCTCGGTGCCTAAATTGTCAGTAGGTGAAGTACGAGAATCAGCGGCCAGGTGGATTGCTTCAGAGGCTAGAGATTCCAGAGTGGAAATGGGAGAGGGTTACTATGGATTTTGTTGTTGGGCTCCCACGGACTCAGAAGAGGTATGATGCAGTATGGGTGATTGTGGATAGGTTGACCAAGTCGGCTCATTTCATTCCAGTGGTGACTACTTATTCTTCAGAGCAGTTGGCTCAGGTCTATACAGCATGAGTTGGGCACACGGGTTGAGTTGAGTACAGCATTCCACCCTCAAAGGGATGGACAGTCCGAGAACACTATTCAGATATTAAAGGATATGCTTTGTGCATGTATGATGGAGTTTGGGGGTTCTTGGGATCAGTTCTTGCCGCTTGCATATTTTGCCTACAACAACAGCTACCAGTCGAGCATTCAAATGGATCATTATGAGGCCTTGTATGGGAGGTGGTGTCGGAATCTAGTAGGTTGGTTTGAGCCAGGTGAGGCTAGGCTATTGGTTACATACTTGATTCCGGATGCTTTGGAAATGGTTAAATTGATTCAAGATTTGTTTCACACAACCCAATCTAGACATAAGAGTTATGCTAGACATAAGCGTTATGCGGATCGCAAGGTTTGCGACATTTCATTCATGATTGGTGAGCGAGTCTTGCTCCAATTTTTGCCTATGAAGGGTGTTATGAGGTTTGGGAAGAAGGGCAAGTTGAACCCTAGGTATATCAGACCTTTTGAGATTCGTGAGAGGGTTGGAGAGGTGGCCTACAAGCTTGCACTACCACCTAGTCTAGCTGCAATTCATCCAGTATTCCTTGTTTCTATGCTCCGAAAATATCACGGTGATCCATCTCATATGTTACACTTCAACTCAGTCCAGTTAGACAAAGATTTGTCTTATGTTGAGGAGCCGGTGGCCATTTTGGACAAGCAGGTCCGAAAGTTGAGGTCGAAGAATATTGCTTTAGTGAAGGTTCAGTGAAGGGGTCAACAAGTCGAGGAGGAGACTTGGGAGACCAGGCATGATATGCATAGCCGCTATCCTCGTCCTTTCACCACGTCAGGTATGTCTCTTTTCTCGTTCGAGGACGAACGTTTGTTTTAAGAGGGGGAGGATGTAACAACTCGGGCTGGCTGTTTTGAGTATTTTAGCCCTGATCCCCTATATATTGCCTCCTCTATGTTGATGGTTACGTGACTTGCCGGGGGTATTTGGTTTTGGTTTTGGGTGGGTTTCAGAGTAAAATGGGACATATAGTCCCTAAGTTGGAAGGGTTGATCATAGTTGACATTGGTGTAGACGGATCCGAAATGGAGTTTTGACGGCTCCAATAGCTCCGTATGGTAATTTTAGACTTAGGAGTGTGTCCGGATGTTCATTTGGAGGTCCGTAGGTCGTTTCCGCATGAATTGGCGAAAGCTAGAAAGTTGAAGGTTTGGAAGGTTGGAAAGTTTGACTGGGAGTTGACTTTATTGATATCGGGGTCGGATTCTGATTCTGGAAGTTTGAATAGGTCCATCATGTCATTTATGACTTGTGAGCAATATTTGATGTCAATCGGAGTTGGTTTGGTATGAATCAGCTTTTGTTTTGGAATTCGGAAGTTCATAGTTTCATAGGCTTGAATTAGGTTGCGATTCATAGAATCGATATTGTTTGACATGATTTTTGGCCTCGAGTGGTCCCGTCATGTATTTTGGAACTTGTTGGTATTTTCGAACGGGGTCACGGAGGGCCCTGATTATGATTCAGATTGAATCCGGAACAAGTTTGGACCTTGTGTGATTGCTGAAGGTTGATGTGTCTGGTGCAATCGCAGAAGCGCATTTTGGGTCGCATGTGTGGAACCGCAGGAGCCGCCCCTGAGCCACCGAAGAGAAAGTGGCCTTCCCTAGCTGGGACCGCAGGTGTGGTCATTTGTCCGCAGAAGTAAACTCGCAGATGCGGAGGTGGACATCGCAGAAGTGGGAATTGGGAAGGCATTGGGCAGGACCGCAGGTGCGGTCATTGTTTTTCGCATAAGCGAGATTGTAGGTGAGAGCATTTGTCCGCAGAAGCAGAACCTTTGGGCCTAAGTTGGAACCGCAGCTGCGATGGATTTTTTGCAGGTGCGGCTTTGCAGGTGCAATCCCAGGCTCGCTGAAGCGAGGATCGCTCGCCAGAAAAGGGGTCCTCGACGGTTTTAGTTTCATTTCCATATTTTGGACCTAGAGAGCTCGGTTTGTGGCAATGGTTCGAGCGTTTTTTAAGGAAATCATTGGGGTAAGTGATTCTATCCCGGATTTGACTATATATCATAAATCTATTATTATTTTCATCATCTAATTAGTGATTTGAGTTGGAAATTTGGGGAAACATTGTGAAGACTTCCTAGACTAAATTTTGGGGTTTTGAAAGGCGATTTGAGGTCGGATTTGAGTAATTCTTGTATAGTTGGACTCGTTATAGAATGGGTGTTTGGATTTTATAATTTTGGTCGGGTTCCGAGACATGAGCTCGGGTTCGAAATAGTTTTCTATAGTTTATATTTATGGTATGAAGTTGTTTTGGTTAGATTCGAGTCGTTTGGAGTTGGATAATCGAAGAAAAGGCCTACTAGTTGGTTGAGTAACGTGTTTTGAGGTAAGTGTCTTGCCTAACTTTGTGTGGGGGAATTACTCCTTAGGATTGGTGTTGGTTTGTGATAATGGTGATATGTGAAAGCCGTGTACGCAAGGTGACGAGTGTGTACACGGGCTAAATGTGGAACTTTATCGGTTTTAGCTTTGTAGATTATTTTCATGCCATAATTGAGTTACCTTAACATGTTATATTCATCATCATTAGGATATCTTCACATGCTCTACTTGTCTTATCTCTTACTTGTTAATTGCCCTACATGTTTAGTTGAAGTTGTTATTTTCTCTATTCCTTATTCATTATTTAACCGTGAATTCTTTACTCGAAGTTATTATTCTTGGAATATCTTGTTGTTGAAACTAGTGTTGAGTTATAAAGGCCGTGATTCATATTGAGGCAAAGTGCTAAGTTGTGAAATACTATTTTGTTGAGTTATTCACTTCCGGTTGTTATTGTTGAGACTTGTGTGTACATTATGGTTGAGCCACGGACTATTTATTGTAAAAATTGGCACTTGAGATGCGAATTTTTGATACGTTATGATATTGATACGTATGCGGTGGTATAAGGTTTTGGAGTTGAAACGCATGCAGTGAGATAAGGGGGGCTTGATACGCGTGTTGCTAGTAGGAAAACTACTTGAAGCCATGCGGTGTGATAAGGTGGGCTAAAACGCAGGAAACTATTTCGGGAAAATGATTTTCTAAACTAATTCAAGGCTCCCGCGGTGATGTAAGGAAAGATCGAGACTTGTTTTTGATTGAGACTACGAGGTGGTACCTCGGTAGTGACCTTGTATATACTTCTCTATTACTTCACTTGTGTTTGGCTGTTTTGTTTCCTTGGCATAACATTTCTTGTTTTCTTCTGTGATGCGTTATTTGCCTTAGTTGAGTGTACCTATTCTTGGTGTATTTCTTTAATTGTCTCATTTCTATTGTTATCATTATTTCACTGTTATACACTTGTTCAGTTTATTATTTATTCCTTGACCTGACCTCGTCACTACTCTACCGAGGTTAGGCTTGGCACTTACTGGGTACCGTTATGGTGTACTCATGCTACGCTTCTACACATATTTTTGTGCAGATCCAGGTACCTCCTATCAGTCTAGGCACTAGCGAGAGCTCGTCTTTGGAGACTTCAAGGTATATATGCTGGCGTCCGCAGGCCTCGGAGTCCCCTCTGCCTAGATTACTTTATTTCCTTATCCTTTTGTAGACATTGATGTATAGAGATATTCAGTACCACTTCATAGAGCTTATGACTTGTATCCGTCGGGTTTTGGAAAGTTGTAAATGCTGAGTTGCGGAGTTTATTTTATATTAATTGTTGAGTTATGGAGGCTTTAATTATTATTTCAGTTATTTATGCATGAATATTAGGCTTACCTAATCTTAGAGATTAGGTGCCATCACGATATTCTACGGAGAAAAATTGGGGTCGTGACATAAATCATGATATAGTTTGTTAGAGTACGTTAAATGGTATATCCAATATTCTTGGAATATCAATTTGTTGTTGAATCGTAGTACTCTTAATAGTTTTAGTATACTATATATTGGTATACCATAATTAGCATATACCAAATTTTAATATTCACCTATTTAACTAGAATGAATAAAAAAGGTAAAAAAGAGTGACAAATATCATTTTAAAAAGCCTTAAGAGTGACACTGTAACTATCGATAACTGCAATTTCCGTGGTTAAACCCTAAAATCTAAACCAAAATTTCTGACGTCACTGTAGCAGTGAATAGTGACAAACAGTACCGTGAACAGTGATTTCGTTACTGTTCATCGCAGACAAGCTGGAGCTTTAGGCTTCAATGGCCACAATGGTCGGCGACCAGCCATCTTTTGCGGCTGGTCTGCCCTCCCCCAGCGTCACAAAACAACATAAAACAACTAACTCCAACCCAGCTCCTCTAGATTACTCTATGATTTTGAAACCAAATACTTTAAATCCTCCAGCGATGGCTACTGCTACAGCTTCAGTTCAACCCATTCCATTGCGACGAGCAATGTATTTGAATGGCCAACCAGTGGTTAAATTCATAGAGGTAGAAGTAGATCGAATGAACGTGATTGAAGGCCTCCAATATGCTGTCATTGGCAAGCTTTCATATGGATCTCCGGAGATTAACGAGCTTCGCTGAATAATTCCAACTCAATGTGGTATCAAAGGTGAGTGCAATATCGGATTCCTTAGAGATCGTCATGTGTTAATTAGATTAACTCTATGGCAAGACTTCCTCGATTTCACATCGAAGAGTACGTACTACATCAAATCCAAAGATGGGTACGAATACCAATTGCATACTCTTATCTACGATGCAAACTTTAAGGCGGGTGAAGAAACTCTGATGGCGATGGCGTGGATTTCTTTTTCTGGACTGCTGCCTTCCATTTTTGTAAAGGAAACTCTGTTTTCTTTGGCTACAGCTGTGGGAAGGCCAGTGTGTCTTCACACGGCAACTACAAACAAAACTAGGCCGAGTTGCACAAGAGTAAAAGTTCTTGTCGATTTGTTGGCCGAACTACATAAAAAGGTGCGATTGGATATTGATGATGAAGTTTCTGGTGGTGTTCGAACAGAATGGGTGAGAATTCAGTATGACATGCTACCAAAATATTGTAAGGAGTGTAAACTACAAGGACATGATGAAATTGAATGTTGGCGTTTGCACCCCCGAGCTTATTGAGAATCGAAGCAGCGAGAAAAGGAATGATCTTGCTGATTCGAACTACTGGAATGTTGCTGCTGATGAACAAGGAAAAACCAAAAATCACAATGCCCCTTTAATAATTCTCATGAGTGTAAAAGTAGTCGGGAACGTAGGTGAACAGTGGAAGGAAGTTCGAGATAATCGGGGAACCAACAAATATAACAAAACTCAGGTACAAGGGCAAACTGGCAATGCAATCGTGCTAGTGAATGCTGGTGTACAGCAGGTGCACGCTACAAATAACTTTGCACTGGTGGAGGTCGAAGAAGATCAGACAAACAAAGTTCAAGCACGGAATAAATTTGCAGTATTAGAGGAGGAACAAAGTGATATAAACGAGAACAACCAACTGGTTTTGGTGGGGGGAAAACCAGTCTTCAGTTCTAAAGATTGTCCTATTCCTTCTGGGATTCAGTCTACAATCGACTGGGTTCATATAAGGTTTGGGACTATCAAAGAGGAGATAAGATACCTCAATGTGACCACAAACCAATCTTGTCATGAGATTCCATCTCAAACATTTAAAGATTCTGGGCAGATTGAGGATCTTGATGAGGTAAACTCTACAAAGGTCTTATGGAGAGATGCAGTTGAGGTTAAGGATGATCAGGTGGGCAAAACAAAGACTACAGAAGACAAGGTAAAGAAAGACAACAAGCCAAGCTCACCTGGGGCTGGTGATGCCAGGCCTAAAGCCAGGTTCACCTGATGAGGCAGCTACAGTAAACCCCAACCTTAGTGCAACTGGAGAGATTTTGGCCTATGTAGATGGTGTTCTGGTGTATGCATCAGAGAACAAAGTTGATGGAGATGTTAATGTGAATATTAGGGATGATATAGTGGGTGCAGACCAAATTTCAGGCAATGGAAAGGGTGGTGATCTCACTAGAATAGTGCTTTCAGAGCAGACTGCTACAGTAACTCCTGGGCTATGCAGTGTCTATGAGCTACAATTCAAGGAGTATGAACAGGCTGATGAGTGGGCAATTGTTCCAAGAGCATCTGGGGAAATAAAAGAAGTGCTTATGGAATCTGGCACTGATCAAATTATACAGCTACATCTTAATCTTCCACTTAAGACTCCTCTACAACATTTACATGATTTAGTTACACACAATGTGACACCAATTGATGAACACTTATTGAGACAAAATCCAATGGAGGATGAAGGAGATGATGAATCAACTTTAGAAAACTTCAAACAAGTGGCTAGGGAAAGGGATTTATCGCCCACATCTAGTGCTAAAGGAGGAAAGAAAACTAAGAAGAATCAGAGTAAAGATCCACCACAACCTTCAAGAATAATTCCTAGGAGGGAAACTTCTCTATCTAAATGATGATGATCAAAACATTAATATGGAACATAAGGTCTATGAATACACAACAGGCCTTTCCTAGGGTGATCAACATGAATAGGGAGCATAATTTTTGTGTAGTTGCATTGATGGAGCCTTTTCAAAAGAAGGGACTCATTGATAGATATATAAGGAGGTTGAATATGGAGACTGCTTATGAAAATATTAATGGGCAAATATGATTGCTCTTCGATGCAGTGGTGGAATAGAAATTAGTGGAGGATACTGAGCAACAGGTGACTATGACAGTGTTTCACCATGACCTAGGGCAGCACATGATTTGTTTATGCAAAATGTTCAGCAATAGAGAGGTTGGAATTTTGGGATCACTTGAACTTTTTAGCAAGTGATATGGAATTACCATGGTTTGTAGGAGGGGATTTCAATGTGGTATTGCATGAAGATGAGAAAATAGGGGGACTTCTAGTACACCCTCCTGAATATGAGGATTTTGCATTTTGTATAAACTCTTGTGGTTTGTTTGAGCAAGGGTACAAAGGAAGTCCATTTACATGGTGGAATGGGAGACCAATGCTGAGTGTATATTCAAGAGATTGGATAGGATTTTTGTGAATTTGCCATTTCAGAACATGTTGCCAACTATTGAAGTTGAGCATCTAACCAGAACTGGATTAGATCATGCACCATTGCTAATGACATGTGGGGAGAAGACAACCAATTTTGTCAAGCCTTTTAGGTTCTTGAACTTTTGGACAAAGCATGCTACATTGATGGATGTGATGAGGCAGAATTGGAAGCTGATTTCATAGGGGATCCATTTTTGATGTTCAAGTAGAATATCAAGAGGGTGAAGGCAGCACTGTCAAAATGGAGTAGGGAAACATTTGGTGATATCTTCAAGCAATTGGCTATTTTGGAGGACATTGTTAGGGTTAAGGAGATGCTGTTTGAAGAAGATCCTACAATTGAGAATAGGATTGTGCTTCAAAAGGCTCAATCTTAATTGGAGAAATACTTGAGTATTGAGGAGCAGTATTGGAAGCAAAAAGCTGGGATGATTTGATTTGCTGAAGGAAATAGGAATATAAGTTTCTTTCACAATCATGTCAATGGCAAAAGAAAGAAACTGCAACTGAAGAGGATTAAAAGTGGCAGTGGGGTATGGATTAAAGACCAGGAGCAATTGGCTACAGCTGCAGTGGACTTCTATCCAAAACAATTCACAAATGAAGGTGATGCTTTTGAATTTTCCTTGCTCAATAATGTACCTTCAATGGTCACTATGGATCAGAATGTGGAACTTAGTAGATTGCCAACAATTGAAGATGCAAGGGCAGCAGTTTTTGAGCTTAGTGGGGAGAGTGCTAGTGGTCCTGATGGATTCAATGGCATGTTTTATCAAACATTCTAGGATGTAATTGGTGCTGATATACACAACATGGTGCTGCACTTCTATGGAGGAGCTGCATTGCCTAAATCCATCACTCACACCAATCTAGTATTGTTGCCCAAGAAACCTAGAGTTGAGATCTTCTCTGACTTAAGACCTATTAGTTTGAGCAACTTCATTAACAAGGTCTTGTCTAGGGTGTTACATGACAGATTGGAGAGTTTTCTGCCATCTCTAATATCTCCTAATCAATCCAGATTTGTAAAGGGTAGGAGTATATTTGAGAACATCTTATTGACTCGAGAAATTGTCACTGACATAAGGTTAAGGGGAAAGCCAGCTAATGTGGTGATCAAGCTTGATATGGCTAAGGCCTGTGATAGGGTTTCATGGAAGTACTTGTTGCATGTGCTAAGGAAGATGGGATTTTCTGAGCACTTCATCAACATGGTGTGGAACTTGATTTCAAATAACTGGTACTCAGTATTGGTAAATGAGCAGTCCTCATGGTTCTTTAAGTCTACAAGGGGTGTGAAGCAAGGGGATCCCCTATATCCAGCATTGTTCATTCTGTCAGCTAAGGTACTTTCCAGGTCTCTGAATAAGCTCTTTTAAGACAAGTCATTTGTGGGATTTGGAATGCCTAAGTGGTCTGATCCTTTAAACCACTTGGCATATGCTGATGATACCATAATCTTTGCATCTGCTCATCCTCCCTCCTTGAGCAAGATTATGGCAGCGTTGGGGAACTATGAGAAGATATCAGGTCAGATGATCAACAAAGATAAGAGTTCATACTACATGCATTCAAAGGTTGCTAATGGATTGTTTCAGGCAGTTAGAGCTATTACAGGATTTGCAAGAGGTAATTTCCCCTTCACATATCTAGGATGTCCTATTTTTTACACTAGAAGTAAGATTATGAAGATCTTATCAAGAAGGTGAAGGCTAAATTGCATTCATGGAAAGGAAAGCTGTTGTTATTTGGAGGAAAGGCAACACTCATCTCTAGTGTGTTGCAAAGTATGCCAGTTCACATGTTATCAGTCCTTGATCCACCAAACAACATCCTTGAGCATCTACATAAGACTTTTGCTAGGTACTTTTGGAGCACAAAGGAAGAAGGGAGAAGCAGACATTGGGCTTCATGGCAAAATCTTTGCCTTCCTAAAGAGGAAGGGGGCCTAGGTTTTAGGTCCTTACATGATGTCTCAAGGGCACTGTTTGCTAAACTATGGTGGAGGTTTAGGACAACAAAATCTTTGTGGTCTAATTTCANAATGTTGAATGCTAGAGAAGAAGTAGAACATGAGATCGTATGGGAATTGAAGAGTGGAACCACTAATATTTGGCATGAAAATTGAACTGGATTGGGTGCACTTTATCACATATTACCTGAAGACTTTCCAATCAATGAAGATCTTTAGGAGGTGGCAGAACTGAAGCAAGGGGAAGCATGGGATGATCAGCTGCTAGATCAAACATTCAATGAGGAAATTGCATAACATATAAGGCTAAATGTGCATTATTAAGGCAGTGAGGGATATTGGGATAGGTCATACTAGATGCCAACTCCTTCAGGCAAGTTCAGTGTTAGCAGTGCTTGGCAAATATTAAGGCATAGGGCTGATCCTAATCAGGAATTCAAGTTAATGTGGATTAAAGGTTTTCCATTCAAGATATCATTCTTCTTGGAGATTGTGGAAGCAGAAAATAGCCATTGATGACATGTGGAGGAGGTAAGGGCAAATGGTAATGTCTAGGTGTTGGTGTTGTCAGCAGCACCAAGAGGAATCCATTGAGCATATATTTGTCACAAGTCCTACTGCCTCTAAGGTATGGAACTTATTCATGGGGGCTGCTAGAATTACTGTGCAATTGATTCAATTGAAGCAGATTATAAGGCATTGGTGGTATGCTCAGTGTTGTCCAAATTTAAAGCCACTATTTCAAGCAGTACCAACTATCATCACTTGGGAGCTTTGGAAGAGAAGAAATGCAGGTAAACATGGGGGTTCAGTGTCCACAAATAGGGTGATTTATGAGATAAATAGGACATTGCATCAACTGGCAAGGGTAAGGTATACTTGGATGCCTAATATTTTTAATTGTTATGGCCAGATATGACTCAATACTTTGAAGGATATAAATCTATATTTATCACTACAAGAGTAACATGGCAGCTTCCTTGTCATGGTTGGTATAAATGTAATACTGATGGAGCCTCAAAGGGCAATCCTGGACCTAGCTCCCTAGGCTTTTGTGTGAGGGATGATGAAGGTGATGTGGTGTATGCTAGGATAGTAGACCTGGGAGTGACAACTAATGTGGTAGCTGAAGCTAAGGCTATTCTTCAAGGGTTGGAATACTGTGTGGAGCATGATCTTCACCCTCTCATATTGGAGACTGATGCATTGGTAATGAAGAAGGTGATAGAAGGGGAATGAGATCCTCCTTGGGTAATTGCACAGGATGTGAAGAAAATTATAGAGATGAAGGACAACTTCAATGTGATCTTTCAACATGTGTTCAAAGAAGGAAACTCAGTGGCGGATTTTATAGCTAATATTGTGTTTTCTTTTGCAGGTATATCTGCGTTTCATTCATTCTCCGAACTGCCTAGTGTAGGGAGGAGGTTGATCAATCTAGACAAATCTCAATCACCTAAACTTAGGGTTAGGATAGCAAAGAGAAGAACCCCAGACTGATGGCTTCACAGGATTAGACTCTGCACAAACCTGCATGTTTCTTTGTCTCATTCAGTATGCTATTAAGGTACTTTCCAATGGTATTAGCATGGTCTCATGCTCATTCGGGGGGTGCTTTGATAGTGTACAGAAAAAATGCGATAAGCAGGTGTGGGATGGTACAATTTATCCTACTTCTGATATGTCCAAATGCTAAGGAAAATAATGAATCCATCATATGGTATTTCTGGAGATTGTTAAATCATCTCTCAGTGGTATTAGCATGCTTTCATGCTCAATCTGAGGATGGTTTAGCAATATTTAGAATGATGTCTACATTAAAGGTTCTAGTAGGGAAGGATCTGAGCTTATAAGATCACAAAAAGGCACAGTTTCAAAGCCTGGCATTTGCCTTGCAAACCCTGCTTAAAGCCAACTCATTTTTGGCTATTGCCTTGCAAAGCCGGCCTAAAGCCAGTTCATGCCTGGCTTTTGCCTTGCAAAGCCTTCCTAAAGCCGCTCAAGCCTGGCTTTTGCCTTGTAAAGCCTGCTTAAAGCTAGCCCAAGCCTGGCTTTTGCCTTGCAAAGCCTGCTTAAAGCCAGCTCATTTCTGGCTATTGCCTTGCAAAGCCGGCCTAAAGCCAGCTCATGCCTGACTTTTGCCGTGCAAAGCCTGGCTTTTGCCTTGTAAAGCCTGTTTAAAGCCAGCCCAAGCCTGGCTTTTGCCTTGCAAAGCTTGCCTAAAGCCAGGCTCCTTTTCTACACATTAATTTTGATGAGTGAGCACATGATTAATACTTGGACAAAATCAGTTTACTGCATATGGAGATCATATAGTAGCGACAATTAGAAGACTATGTTGGCTTCAACTCTGTGGTGGAGATGTTTGGAATTCATTTTAGCCTATGGACAGTATACCATGGCGCCTGATGAGAGCTTGATAGGTGCTGCTTGGTATTTGCCAATGTCAATTGGATTCACATACACTGACAGGAGAAGGAAGCATTCAGCTTATTATGTTGTAATAGCTAGTTCATTAGATTTTAGCTTGTCTATCTTTTTAATAGCTAGTAGCTTCATGCAACTTCTATTTTGGTTTAGACATCTTGTAAGTTTTGGACCCATTTTGGAATTTTATTTATATATTAGCCACTAGGCAAGTACTACCTAGTGGTATAGTTGCTTAAAAAAAAACTATCCATAACTTAATCGATTAATAATTGTGTAGAAAGTATTCCAATACTAAGTTTAGGACTAGGTTATTTATCTAGAAAGAACAAAAACAAAACTAAAAGTGGAATAAAGTGATAAAAATATTAAAGGAGAAATTTTACTGAAAAAATTAATTGAAAAAACTACGATAAAAAATAAGAATTATAAGGGGAAAAAGTGACAAATGTTTTGAACGAAAAAATTCTTAGAAAATTACAAAAAAAAATAATATGCAAAAATATCAAAATAAAAAATTAAAATAAGAAAAAGAATAACATGGTAACTCTCGATAATCATACTTGATTACTAATTGTATAGAAAGTATCTCAATATATATTTTAAGACTCGATTATTTATTTTAAAAAATAAATAAAAACAAAAGTGAAAGCAAGTGATAACATTTTTTGCGGAAGAATCTTACTGAAAAATAACAGAAAAAATTAAGATGAAAAGTAATAATGAAAAGGAAAAAAATGTGACAAAATGTTTTGGAGGGAAAGATTTTAGTGGAAAGAATAAAATAAGATAAAAAAAAACAGAGCAAAAAATAAAAAATCTAGATAAAAAATAAAGTAAAAAAGAGTGAGGAGGCTACTAATAGAAAGAGTAAAAAAAAAGAATAAAAAGATAAAATAACTACAAAAAAAAAAAAGAATGAGAGTGTATAATTTTTTAGAAAGAAAACAAAAAAGTAAAAAAAAAATAACAACAAAATACCAAAATAATAAAAAAAGTAAAAAAGACAAAATAAAACCTGAAAAGAAATAAAGAAAAGAAGGAGAAGGACCTTTGTAAAGCCTAGCCCCCAGACAAGTCTTAAAATCTTCAAAAGGGACACGTCTTTTTTCAGAAAGGATAGCACTCTCGTCATTAAGTCTTTAAAAGGAGCTTTTAAGTGTCATTTTCTCTAAAATTTACTTTTATTCAGCTAATTCAAACAGGCTCTTTTGTTATTTTGAGATATTTAGATGTGAAATACCTCAACTCATTTCTTTGCTAACCTTTTTTCTTTTGTTTTGGTTTTTTTAAAGACAAGACCACCAAGGATTTGGTGGGAATATCATAGCTCTACTCTTAATCAGATATCTCGACTTTCGAGCCCTTGAAAAGAAAAAAAGTTACTAGAAGGGAGCATTTATCTTTTAAATGGGACTTATGCGAAGCAAATTCGGATTAGCCGGGGTCCCAAAACAAGTTCCGGACAACGGGTAAAAAACAAAAAAAAAAGTTAGTTAAAAAAAGGGAAGAAAACAGCAATGACGGGTTGGTGAGATCTCCTTCAACAAATTTTAAGTCTACATTTACTGCTGGGATAGATATGCACTTGATGAAGAGGGTCAGACACAATGACCAAGTTTCTGATGGGAAATTTTGAATTATATATTCCACATTTTCTGGGAATAAATGTAGACTTAAAACTGCTCTGGTTGGAAATGAATGTGCGTGCGCTATAGTACCATTTTGAACTGCATAACACACAAGTTTTCACTCACACAGGGCAAAGTATTTATATCATTATCACCTTTGGATAGTCACTTGAGAATTATTGAAGATATGTCCGACAATATACCAATGAGTTAACTTAATCAAAGCCTTCTGGCATGTATAGAAAGAAGTATGTTACATGTGTGACAATTCTTCATTCCTTTGCCTCAGCAGCTTGCTGACACAACACAACTGTAAGAGTCACAAGAGAAGCATAAAGAGAAGTGGGCATCTTCTGAACCACCTTTCCAACACCAGGGACTCCCTCCGTTGACCTCTTCGTTAGCAGAGCGACAGTTGGTGCTACTGCCAACGCAATGATTAGTCCCTGACTCACCAATTTAAAAGTATCCTTTGTTAATTTTCTAATAAATTTGACAAATTCTTCTCGGTCCAGTTCTCCATCAAGGTTGATATCGCACTCCTAATGACAAGATATCAAACGCTACTGTTAAGACTTTGTTAAGACTATAATCGAATCAGTAGATCAGGACAACCACCTAAATCACATTTTCTTTGGGAAATAGGAAGGAAAAGGGAAGGTAAACTGGGATTTGTCATACAACTTCATCTCAAGGGATCTGCATGAAATAACTTTCCCTCCTCTTTCTTTTAACAACCAAAACAAGAAAGCAAAATTTTCTTCCTTACCCTTTTTCCAAACAACTTTGAAGGAAGCAGGAAAGAAGTAAAGTTTCCAAAAAAGTATATACACATGCTTGCATTCCATATTAGCTTTATAATACACGATAAAACTTAGAACCAACGATAAATACTTGGCAATGTTTAGTGTTGTGCTGAATACTCAGGATCCGGAAAAAATCAATTATTTTACAAGCATTTAGAATGATTTACGTATCAACATCAAATCTGGAGAAGAAAAAAAATGGATTATCAGTTACTTTAAAGTACAATCCCATCTCTCATCAATATAGGAGTTGAATCAATTTTTATTGGGATATCTTTTTTTCCAAAATTTACATTTGAAATTTAATAAAGCTAAACGATGTTTTATAAAGGCTCAAAGTAAATAAGTACTATTTTTCTAAGATGGAATGTTGAATGAACCCTTTTTAGAACAAATATCCATTATTACAGCAATACTTCAAAGTGTGATTAGAATAGTTTAGGCACATCACAATCAAATCGACCTAACTGAACATCAGAAGTAGAAGACTGGTCTATCAGCTGACTGAGACATACCTGCATCATGGCTCTAACTTCATCTTTTGTAGGAGGATCAAAATGAGGTCCGGGCAAACGTTTATTAATATCACTGAAATAACATAAGTGATTAAAAAAATCAAGTGTAGCACCTTCCAAGTTATAAACAATTAACAAACCTCTATAATGTTCTGTAGAAGGTAAGTGAGGAACAGAGCAATCTTACTTGTAGACAAGTAATACAGCAATATAGAGGTCTTCAAACTTCAGATTTGCTCTTCCTGATTCATTTTTGAAATGGTCAAAGACCTTGTCTGTTATTTTTCGTATTTTTGTCTCTCTCCACTGCTTACCTGCATGAGGTAAATAGGTTTGCATTGTCTTAACATAGTTAGGTAAGCTCCATGCCAATATGACCAGCCTAACTGCAGAATCGGTTGCTGATATAGGTCTATTTAGCGCTGCACATGAGTTACTGGATAATTTATTTATCTTCCTTCGTCACATTTTTCTTTGTAAAGTTTAAATGGGGCTTACAACAACAAATAACTATCCAAGAAATCCATGTTTTCAAATTTCTTATGAAATAGGGCTATGCCATTGTATGTATTAGTGAAAGAAGCACAAAGTAACAAACACGTAATTTAAATTCTCTAATATATGGCACAAGGGGAGTATCTTTTAAGGTCTCTTTCCTAAATTGGAGAGTATTCAAAAGAAAATTCCACTTGATGATATTATTCTAGATTTAGACAAAACATTGTGTCCAAATGCACTTGTTACTCTGCTGCCAAGATTGAGACTACAAAGCATGTTTTCATGGAAAGCTAGTATGCTACCAGAATATGGTCTTACTTTACCAGGGCAATGGTATTCAAACTGGAAATCAATGTTGTCAAAGGCGAAAAGCTTTAAAAAGCGGTCAAGTCTATCGGAGCTTTAAGCATAAAGCGCAAATAAAGTGTGGGCTTTAGTTACAAAAGGCGCAACAAAGAAAAGAATAAAAATATATATGTAATGCAAGAAAGCAGTGACAATTTCATTCATAATGATTTCCTCAACGATTAATATAGCTTTTTGCCAATCATATTTATTGTTTTGTACCGCTTTATTTATTCAAAATAGAACTTATAGGCACTGAGGCGCACACCACAATGCCTTGCCTACACTGAAACGCAGCCTAAGTGAGGCAAAGCGCATACCCTGAGCTTTTTTGAGCTTCAGTGCTTAAGCGCGCCTCAAATGAGCCTTTGACAACACTGCTGGAAATCACTCAAAAGACTCTCTTTTGAAGATTCTTCCTTCATTTACTATCTGGAAAGCTATCAATGACATTGTTTTTAATCTGAAGATCACCATTCCCTCGAGTCAACTTGAGCACTAGTTGGAAGGACCTATATGAGAAGGCTGACAGTTTTAAACCAAGGATCACTTGTAATCCAGTCTACTGGAATAAGCCACAAATAAATTATGTAAAGCGATGGCAGTTCTATGACTAATGATCACAAAAGAGGTGCTGGAGTATTTCTAAGGAATCACGTAGGCAACATGATCTCATGGCCTTTTCAGTTTCTATGACTACTGAACTAACAACATAGCTGAAGCCTTCTTCCTTGTTTGTTTTTTCATTTTTGTATTGGGGGTTAGGTTTTATGTTCCCCTCCATTGTAATCCCTTTTGATTAATAAACAACTGGTTGAGTGGATTAAAGTTTAAAAAAAGTAATTTTACTTTTAACAGCAAGTGCATGCACATGGCTAACTACTGAAGAAAAGCAATCACATAACTATTCAAAACATAAAGTAAAAGAAGGAGAGAATGACCACATTCGTAAAAGATGTATAATGACTGTTAAAGACAACTGAAAAGGGTAAAATATACTTTTCGAGAATAAGTTGCTCATAAAATGGATAAGATCACAAATTCGACTAGAAGTGAATATAGTAGTAGCTTGAAAATTTCTAGATTGATAATTTGATATCATAAATTACGATAAAATTCTATAATGGTCCAGGACAGGATATCTTTGATTCTTAACGTAGTCCCACATAACATATAAAAATGAGGAAAATTACTTTCCGAGATTAGAATAGTCGCACTCTGAAATCCTTTAAAAAAAGAAAAGAGTCTGACTCAGAAATTACATAAGAAAATATCATAGCTACTATTGTTTCCCAGAGCCAGTTACATATCCTTCTCAAAGGTCTAATATATGAATCGTCTATATATTGAATCTTCACAAAGTAATTACAAGTAAATATCTATAGCATTAATTGGTAATCTCATAAAAATGGTGGACTATAATAAGTTATAAAATCTTTGCATTGTCAGTATGTAGCTTAAATCCAATAATTAATAGTACTATTGAATTTCCGATTCAAAGTAAAAATGTCAACGCTTTCCAACCGCACAGTAAACTCAACCTGTTGACTTCATCATATTCCGCAACAATTGAGAAATCCTAAAAACTAGAAGCAATTAGACTAATTGGCTGGAAATCAAGAAAAACCTGTTTTTTGATGTTTTAGCAGGTTAAAAGTATTGGATCAGTAAAAAAGTACTCTCCAATACAACCTAGATTAATCTTTAAGACATCAACCTTTTACCTTTTATATCACCAAACTTTTGCAGCTTGAATTAATTACACAACAAATTCTCTAATATAATCCCCCATCTAGCCACTGTTAGAAGGGAGTAATAACCAAACCAAGAAATGGATCCAAAGAAACATGAATATAGATGAATATTTCATGTTAAGAAAATTGAAGTTGAGATGGTTACCTTGGAATTTTTGAAGAATCTGTCCCATGGGTTTGAACTTTTGGAGAAGACTAATGGAAGCTTGCAACAATAGTGTTATTTTGGTCAACTTGCACAGGGAATAGATACTCCAGAATCCCAGATCCGCATCACGTGAGATCTTTTGTTAGACATCATAGGTGATTTGAAATAAAATAAATAATTATTTGTAGTAGTCGAAATTTTGGGTCATTCACTTTAATAATTCTAACTCTTTAATCAATGGTTACGTCTTTCCCCATTTAACCATTTTAGATTGAAATGTTATAGAGGTAAGGTTATCCCAAGTGAGAATCTTATCACCCCAATATATGTTCTTGGCGATGAATTTAGAGATTACGAGGACTTGTACGACAGACCAAGGATCAAATGGGGGGCTTGACTACGGCTAGAGCTCCTGAAATGGGAGAGAAGTTGTTGGAGATGGGGTCTAGGGGAGTAGCGGTGAGGCTAACAGCATTTGGGTTAGGACAGCTGGTTGTATTCGAGGAGGTTGAAAGGGCTATACGTAAGATGAGCAGGAGAAGAGCGTTCGAGTCGGACGAGATCCCAGTTGAATTCTGGAAAACCATGTGTAGGGAAAATTTGGAGTGTCTTACTAGGTTATTTAATGTCATTTTTAGGACGACGAAGATGCCCGAAGAATGAAGACGGAGTACGATGGTCCATTATACAAGAACAAAGGCGATATTCAAAATTACAACAATTATATGGGTATTAAGCTGTTAAGCTACACTATGAAAATTTGGAAGAGACTACTAAAGATGAGGGTGAGGAAGGGTGTATCTATTTTTGAGAACCAGTTCGGATACATTATCGAGACGATCGACTACGGAAGTCATTCACTTTATAAGGAGATTAGTATAGTAGTGTAATGATTTGGCCCGTCGTTTTGAGTGTTGTAGCCCCGTTCCTCCATTTACTGCTTATTTTATGCTAAATTTTTGTTAGGTGACTTGCCGGAGTAGTTGGTTCGATTCCGGGGATATTTCGGAATGAGTTGAGACACTTAGTCTCAAGGTTGGAAGATTAAATTGAAAAGGTTGGTCGAATATTGACTTATGTGTAAATGACTTCGGAATGGACTTTGAGGGTTCCATTAGCTCCGGTGGGTGATTTTGGACTTATGAGTGTGTACGGACAGTGATTTGGAAGTTCGTAGTTGATTTAGGCTTAAAATGGCAAAAGTTGGAAAATTCGAAGTTTTAGAAATTGAGAAGTTTGACCGAGATTTGACTTTGTGGTTACCGGACTCGAATTTTGGTTCCGGGAGTTGAAATAGGTCCGTTGTGTCATTTATGACTTGTGTGTAAAATTTGAGGTCAATCGGACGTGATTTGATAGGTTTCGGCATCGATTGTAGAGGTTGGAATTTTTTAGTTTTCATTAGGCTTGAATTGAGATGCGATTCATATTTTTGATGTTGTTTGATGTGATTTGAGGACTCGACTAATTTTGTATCATGTTTTAGACATGTTGGTATATTTGGTTGAGGTTCCGGAGGTCTCGGGTGGATTTCGGAGGGTTAACAGATCAAACTTTGGACTTGAGAAATAGCTGAAGAGTGCTGGACTAGCGTAATCGCACCTCCGAAGTTCATGGTCGTAGGTGCGGCCTGGAAGGAAGTGGGCAGTGGTCACAGGTGTGAGGTTATTTTTCGCACTTGTGTGGACGCAGATACGGCATTTTGGGCATAGAAGGGGATTTGGGTAAGCTGGGAGAGTTGCGCAGGTGAGAGGGTATTTCCGCACCTGTGAGAGCACAGATGCGAAGAAGGGTGCGCATGTGCAAGTGCAGGAGTCGCCGGGAGAATCGCAGAAGCAGAGGATTTGTCGTTTCTCATCACCGCAGATGCGGGTAAGTTGGTCGCAGGTGCGAAAAGCACTGGGCAGAATATAAACATTGGGTTCCGAAGGTTTTATCACTTTCGGACTTTGCAAACTCGAGTTAAGGCGATTTTTGAGAGGGATTTCGAGGGGTTTCTTGAGATCGAGGCATTCAGAGGCCATTTCGCGAGGCAAGGGCTTGTTGGAGTAGCGATTTGCAGAGTTTGAGGTAGGTAACGCTTCAAAACTTGGTTTTGAGGGTATGAAACCCCGAATTACGTATTATGTGATTGATGTTGAGGTGACGCACATGCTAGGTGACGGGCTTGTGGGCGTGCACCGTAGCAATTTTGATTTAGTCGATTCCATGGAACTGTGTAGCTATCTTATATGAATATTATTACTGTACTCTATCTGTTAGAGCACTTGAGCTGTGATTTATGCTAGAGATCATGTTTAGGCTATGTGTCGGTACTATTGGGACCCATAGTGGTCGTTCCTTGCTGTTGAGTTATTTGCTTAATTACAGTTATGTACTCAGTCGCATTCATCATTGCATATCATATCTTAGTCTTTGTTACCGTATATTGTCACATCTTGCATCATTGTTTTGGCTGCTTAGCATGAGTGTTATGAGCCCGAGAGACAGGAGAGATTGATAACTGAGTGAGGCCAAGGGTCTGTTTGTGAGTGACATTTATGGGATCAGGCTGCATGCCGCAGCATGCTATATTGATTCATGCCAGGATTTGACTTATTATAGTGCTTGGGCTGGATCTGCCATTCCAGATCTTGCACACCTACAATGAGTGCATTTGCTATTGATTCATTTGCATTTGGGCTGAAACTACCTTGAATTTATTTACATTTGGGCTGGATCTGCCCTGTACAGTGTTGAGTGATTGAATGTGATGAGCGAGAATTGAGAGAGATAGGTTGAGTACTCCGAAAGTGTGAGTACGCGAGGCTTTCATTGTGTTGCATCATATATGATATGCATATTGGCATGTAGATATAGAGATGTCATATTCCTCATATCATTCAGAGTTTACATATTTTATCTGTTCCGAGTTTAATTGTTAAACCTGGAAGCATGTCTACATTCCTGTACCGATATCTATAGATTATGAGTTTCTCTAAGATATTACTATCATATGTTCTGAAAAATTCCGTATTGTTTAATTATGTATTTGGACCGTATTGTTCGGACTCGTCACTGCTTTCAGTCTGAAGGTTAGACTTGTTACTTATTGAGTTGGTTGTACTCATGCTACATCCTGCAAATTGTGTGCAGATCCAGGTATTTTCGGACACGGTGGTTGCTGATTCTCAGAGTTTCAGCCGTTCGGAGATTATCGAGGTAGCTGCCTTGGCGTCCGCAGACCTTGACTTTCCTCCCCTATCCCTCAATTTTACTTATTCAGTTCTACTTTCTTAGACAGTGTATCAGACTATGTATTTGTATAAATGCTCATGTACTAGTGACACCCGAGTTTTGGGATATTCTGTATTGAGTTGTGACGTTTCCATTCAGTTTTATGAGACTTTTGCTTACTTAAGCTTATTTCCGTATAATTTAAATTTCAAGATGTTGGTATGTGTGAGTTTTGGGCTTGCGTAGTATCATGATAGGCGCCATCACGGCAATTGGGATTTTGGGTCGTGACAAGCAGTAAGGAAAGGAAGAGTGACATACATGTGGTATTCATTGACCTAGAAAAAGCATACGACAAAGTCCTAAGAGAAGTTCTATGGAGATGTTTAGAGGCTAAAGGTGTACATGTAGTGTACACTAGGGTGATTAAGGACATATACAATGGACCCAAGACCCAGGTAAGGACAGTGGGAGGAAATTGGGTCACTTCCTAGTCGAGATGGGGTTGCACTAGGGATCAGCTCATAGCCCATTTTTCTTTGCCTTGGTGATGGATGAATTGACTTGTCACATTCAAGTGGAGGTGACATGGTGCATTCGTTTTGCAGATGACATAGTAATCGTTGACCAGATGCGAGATAGTATTAATATAAGGCTAGAGATTTATAGATAGACCTTAGAGTCTAAGGGTTTCAGGTTGAGCAGGACAAAGACCGAATACTTGAAGTTCAAGTTCAGTAACGTAATTCATGAAGAGGATATGGAAATGAGATTTGATACACATGTCATCCCAAATAGAGTAAGTTTCAAGTATCTTAGGTCAATAATCCAAGATAATGAGGAGATTGATGATAATGCACACAATATATTGAAGCGAGGTGAATGAAACAAAGGCTCGCATCCGGTGTCTTGTGTGATAAGAATATGCCACCAAGACTTAAAGGTAAATTCTATAGAGTGGTGATTAGGCAGACTATGTTGTATGGGTCAAAGTATTAGTCAGTTAAGAGCTCTCATGTCCAGAAGTGTAAAGTAGCAAAAATGAGGATATTGAGATGGATGTGTGGTCATACTAGGAGGGAAAAGATTAGGAATGAAGATATTTGGGACAAGGTAGGAGTGTCCCTAGTAGTGAACAAGATGCGAGAGGCTACCGAACCCTTAGGAAAACTTCACATACTTGTATTCTTGTCGTGAGAATTTGTTAATTCCAGGAACTAATATTCTGTTATTCTATTCTCTCACAGATGGTGAGAACACGTGCTCCCGGATCACGCGAACGGCCACCCGTACCACCAGCTAAGTCCACGAAAGGTCGAGGCCACGATAGAGGCTGAGGTGCAGCTCGTATAGCAGGTAGAGCAGCACCTGCAGATCCACCTGTTGCTCCAGCTCAGGAGAAGGTTCCAGACGTGGTTGAGCCAGTGGAGCCAACTCAGGCACCAACTGTGCCCATTGTGATTCCAAGACTTCAAGAGGCTTTGGCTTAGATATTGACTGTTTGCACTAGCCTTGCTCATGTGGTTTCTGTTTAGACTGTGCCAGCCACTTCTAGGCCGGGAGAGGTACTCAGACTCCCACCGACCGTACTCTAGAGCAGGTAGTGCAGGGACTTCAGACACTGGGGGTACTACCAGCCCAGCCGGGTGCAGTTGCCTAGGGCCAGGTGGGTCCGGTTATGAGTAATGAGGAGCAGAAGAGACTAGAGATTTGGGAGGCTCCAGCCTCCATCATTCAGTGGGGCTGAGTCAGAGGATGCCCAGGACTTCTTAGATAGGTGCCAGCGGATGCTTTGCACGGTGGGTATTCTGGAGACCAGTGGGGTCTCATTTACTACCTCTCATTTGACTGGGGTAGCTTTCAGATGGTGGGAGACCTATGAGAGGAGCAGGCCAGCCGGTGCAGCACCACTTTCATGGCGTGAGTTCTCTATTCTCTTCTTGGAAAATTTTGTGCCACAGACCCACAGGGAGGAGCTGCGCAGGCAGTTCGAGCAGCTACATCAGGAGGGCATGTCTGTGACCCAATATGAGATGAGATTTTCAGAGTTGGCTCGTCACGCAGATTTGTTGGTTCCCACGGAGAGGGAGAGGATTAGGAGGTTCATTGATGGCCTCACCTATCAGTTGCATTTTGTTATGACTCGGGAGAGTGTATCATGTGTTATTTCGATGAGGTGGTTGATATTGCTTGGCGGCTAGAGTTGGTTTGTAGTCAGGAGCGTGAGGAGAGGGAGGCCAAGAGGCCTCGTAGTTTGGGTTGTTTCAGTGGTGTTCCCTCTGGGGGTTAGTTCCACCACAGCAGGGGTCGTCCTTATAGGCCCGATCAAATGGCTTGTCCAGTTCATCGTGGCACATCAACTAACCATGGTTCATACAGTGCTTGACTGGGTCAGTCATCTCTCAATGCCCTCCCAACTCAGAGTTCATCTCTTGCACCTTCAGTTCAGGGTTCATCCGCACCAGGTTCCTCTGGTAGTTATTCTGGTTCTCGGGGCCCACTTCAGTATTTGCCACCATTGTTTTATAGGGGATGTTTTGAGTGTGGAGAGTTGGGTCATGTGAAGAAGATTTGTCCTCCCCTTTCGGGAGGCCTAGTTCAGCAGAGGAGTCAGGCTGCGACTTTTGCACCAGTTACTTCACCACCCGCTTAGCCAGCTTGGGGTGGGGCTCAAGCAGCAATAGGTCGCCCTAGAGGGGGAGGCCGATTAGGTGGCGATCAGGCTCGATTCTATGCGATTCCTTCCAGGCCAGATGTCGTTGCTTCAGACACATTGATCACAGTATTGTCTCAATATGCCACAAGGATGCTTTAAATATTTTTTTGACCCTAGTTCCATTAATTCGTATGTAACATCATATTTTGCTCGTTATCTGGATATGCCCCATGAGTCCTTAGTTTCATCTGTTCATGTATCTAGGCAGTTATCGATACTATTATTGTGGATCGTGTATATCGGTCGTGTGTAGTGGCTATTGGGGGATTAGAGACTAGACTTGATCTTTTATTGCTCAGTATGGTCGATTTCGACGTGATTTTGGGTATGGATTGGTTGTCTCTATGTCATGCTATTCTGGATTGTCACGCTAAGATCGTGACGTTGGCGATACCGGGGTTGCCAAGGATCGAGTGGAGAGGTTCTCTAGATTATGTTCCTAGCAGGGTGATTTCATATTTGAAGGCCCAACGGATGGTTGGGAAGGGGTGTCTGTCATATTTGGCTTTGTAGGGGATGTTAGTGTTGATACCCCTACTATTGATTCTGTTCCGGTGGTGCAAGACTTTCCGGATGTGTTTCCTGCAGACTTACCAAGCATGCCGCCCGACACAGATATTGACTTTGGTATTGACTTGGTGTCGGGCACTCAGCCCATTTCTATTCCTCCGTATCGTATGGAACCAACTGAGTTAAAGGAATTGAAAGAGCAACTTCAGGAACTTCTTGATAAGTGGTTTATTAGGCTTAGTGTGTCGCTTTGGGGTGCACCGGTTCTGTTTGTGAAGAAGGAAGATGGTACTATACGGATGTGCATCGACTAAGGCAGCTGAACAAAGTTACAATCAAGAGCAAGTATCCTTTACCGCACATTGATGATCTATTTGACCATCTTCAGGGAGTGAGGGTGTTCTCTAAGATCAATTTGAGATCTGGGTATCACCGGTTGAAGATTTGAGACTCAGATATTCTAAATATGGCGTTCAGGACCTGCTATGGTTACTACGAGTTCCTTGTGATGTCTTTTGCTCTGACCAATGCCCCAGCAACATTCATGCTGATAACATCCTAGGAAGATCAAATCTATTCAAGGACAAGAATGAAGCTTTGGAATCTAAAAAAAGGCCTTTAACAAGATGTCAAGCTAAAGAGTTGTAAAACATGGTCATTAGACTTCAAGTGCAAATAAAGAAGTTGTTAATTGGGATGGAGATCTCAAGGATAAAGGATATGAGTTGTCTAGGTGTTATAATTATTTTATGGTCCAAATTCATGTCCAAGAAGAGGTGGATTAGATGCCAAGAGACATCCTCTGAAGAAGGTCCAAATCAGGCCACTATTGGACCTATTTGGCACCTAAAAATGTGTCCAAACGTGGATTCATGTAGGATTTATTGGGCTGCAAGTTTGGACACATTTTTAGGTGCCAAATAGGTCCAATAGTGGCCTGATTTGGACCTTCTTCAGAGGATGTCTCTTGGCATCTAATCCACCTCTTCTTGGACATGAATTTGGACCATAAAATAATTATAACACCTAGACAACTCATATCC
>AWOL01S0057127.1:14083-74827 GCA_000715115.1 Nicotiana otophora
CACAACACACCACATCTATTATGCCATCATGTGACAAGCATAAGAATTCCATTATCAACTCTGAGTCACTAGCAAATTACATACCTTATTAGTCAGAAACCTCTTTCTTGCTTCTTTCTCGGAGGAAATAATAACACACAACACATTCCGTACATCGGTAGAAAATATCCGGTTCAAACCATGGTAGAACCCATCATGAACACTTGAAATCCATTTGCACATAACCAAGCTATCTGAACTGAATTCCTCTAACTCCACCAGGCCACACAAGTTGCCAAATTTGAGAGCATTGCCACAAAACACCTGTAGATACTAGCCACATCATAAGTACCCAAAGAACCGATCATATCCATTACTGTGCTAACCCAACCTACTACCAAGCTATCCTATTTCTCCAAGTTCTTTCTAAATTGCCTTCAAATTACTACTTTTTCCTTGTTAGAACACTACTATCCTTAACTAAAACTTACCCCACGAACTCTAGCATAAAATCACGCTGCCTTAAGGATTATAAGCCGCCCAATTCCCTTATTATGTATCCCAAAGTTTCCATAACCAAAAATGCCTACTCCAAAGAGACTTCATGTGAACCTAAAACTGTTTCCTTTACCTTGTTGATACTGAAATGCATAATTCACAATGATATAAGATACCACGAGTCTCAACACCGTTCAATGCAACTCCCAGTTTTCTAGCCATATTTATAAATCTTGAATCCATTGGAACCATTCTCTAGAGTCATCCACTCTACTCAAATCTCGAATTAACTGACCAAACGGACCGAAACGACCTATGCCCCATTAGCATACCAACACCCAAGGGAATAAAGAGTAACCCAAACTCCTACGCAACCGAGCAAATTCTCGCTCCATGTACACTACATTCTCTGTGAATAACCACTCAATTATTTTATGGTCCTCCTATAACCATAGAGTATAATACAACTTGTGTCAAGAAATTCTTTTACCCGAGTCATCCTTGATCTCTACCTCTGCAAGTCATAATTGATTCACCGGTATATCCCGAACCAAAACTAATACGATCCATAACCGTGCAATCAACTCATAGATAGAAGACTCCCCCACTTAGCCTTAAGCTACAATTATATAAAATTAGAACCCGTAAGGATTTCTCCTTCTCAATTACCAAGGTCTCGCACCGTTAACCTGCCAGACTTCTCGAAGTCTTTTATTAAGCCTTTCATGAACATTCTGAATCTCTAGCCAAAATCATACACGCGACCTCCTACCGGGTAGCAAGTAATATTCCTCGCAAAAGCTTCATCAACATCACGCCACCGCTAGCTGCACATAGGAGATAACCCACATGTGGAATTCCTTACCGACATCTTCCAATGACACTGCACTGAGTGCAACGACCACTAAATCCGTAAATTCTCCTGAGTTCATGCTCGCCCACCATTTGTATAAGTCTGCACTTTCCCTATTGACATCAACTGTAGGTCAACAACACCTTCCGAACTCAAGTCATATTGTGCCTAACACAGTAATCAGATCTTCACGCCTCTATTCATTTCAAACACACTCCTTTTTGCCATATTTATTTTCCTTTGTACACTAACCACTACTCCAAATAGAGTCTGTAGGCCGATTAACATACTAACACGATTCCAAACCATTCTACACTTTCTCAAGGTGCACGACTACCCTACTAGTGAATTCATATGCTAATCTGCCAATCTTACTTCGGTTCTATCATCTCCTTTAAAAACTTCTCAACCTCTACTTCTCCTACTTGACCTGCTAGTGCTTCAACCACCGCGAAACACTTCCCGTCATATCTTCCCTCATACTTTGCTACCCAACTGCTGCATCAACGCGAAATGCATCTCTGCCGTACCAGAACTAATAGAAGGTTACCGACTCTAAGTCTCTTCGAAGATCATCTTTCTCGAGCCAGCAATATCAAAAATACCCATTCGCAACCACAATTACTACACAATCATTTACTCTTCTTGAGTCCAAACTCATTGACAAGACATGAGAATTTAATTTGCCCCAAAATTTAACAACGTGAAAGATCCTTCAAAACATTCATACTCGAGACCGTACGTCACATAAAAATGCAAATCAAGCGCCCAATGGCCTTCCTTTATATTTCAAGAAAATACTTCTCGTCACATTCAAATTGTCTTAACACATCCCTCAGTTACATCATATTCATCACAAAGCCATTCCACCACTCATCGAGCCACGAATTCCACTCGTAGGGGCATTACCAGACATATGAGTCCAAATGTACAGGTTACAACTGAAGCTACCGAGCCAAAACTACGGTTTAAACCTGACCTCAAGTCCTCCAGACTAGCCCATCACCAAAACACATAATATACACCTCGAACCTCATTCATAGAATCACAAGCCGGCAATGCACAACTGATACTGAGTGCTCATGTGCGCATACGAATGCGTGAAAGGAATTCAAAGAGTTGTGTTTCAAGTTGAATCAATATCGCACGATAGAATACAAGAAAGTGAAATTTTCCTAAGGGTTCTGCAGCCTCACGAAGATAAGTACAGACGTCTCCGTACTGATCCGCAAGACTCTACTAAACCCGCTCATGACTCGTGAGACCTATGTAACCTAGGCTCTGATACCAATCTTTCACGACCCAAACTAACCCCTGTCGTGATGGTGCCTATCGTGGAACTAGGCAAGCCGACTCATTTCCAAAACAAACCCATATTTTCATTTCAAAGATAATTACAATGTTATTTAACACAAAAACCTTCGTAAAGGAGTTCCAATCAAAATAAAAGTGCGGAAGGAAAAGCCCGACAACGGGGTGTCACTAGTCATGAGCATCTACAATAATCTGTCTAACAATATCAAGGCTAACTCAGCCTGGAAAATAGCTAAATACAACTAGAGGAAGATAAGAAGGAGAAAAGCAGGGCTGTGATCTCCAGGCAGCTACCTTGCTATCCCCGGGAAAATCAGCAATCAGAACAATCAACAACCACTACCGTGTCCAGCTACACCAGGATTTGCACACAAGGTGCTGGGAGTTATGTGAGTACGCCAACTCCATAAATAACAACAATAAATAAAGACTGAGCAGTAGTGATGAGCAATAAAGCATATAACGTTCATATCAGGAAATCTCAGTAAAATACCACATGCTTTTAAAATCAGGATTTGAATCAAAATATCTCGTTTAAACCCAGTTCCGGTAAAAAAATCATTTAAAGATATTTTTCAACAGTTTTCAAATAGAGGAAAAATGCAAAGGTGAGCAAAATGATGAAATCATAAATAGCCCCTCGGGCAAAACATCACTCATATACAACTCCTCGGGAAAACCTCACAGTCACTCGTGCCACTTGGGCATACCTCACAATCACTCTTGTCACTCGAGCATACCTCACAATCACTCATGCCTCCCAGTCACTCAGCACTCGGCACTCGGAACTCGGCACTTCGCACTCGCGCTCAGTAGGAACCTGCGCTCACTGGGGGTGTGTACAGACTACGGAGGGGCTCCTTCAGCCCAAGCGCTATAATCTACACAGACAACTCATATGCTATAATAATAAAATATGCAGGAGGCGGGCAGCCCCGATCCATACTCATCCTCACAATCAGGCCCTCGTCCGATATCAAACATGCTGCGGCGTGCAACCCGATCCCATAAATATGCAATATGCTGCGGTGTGCAGCCCGATCCCATAAATATCCTCACAAATCAGGCCCTCGGCCTCACTCAGTCATAAACCTCTCAAGCCACTCAGGCATTTCAGTAAAACAGGGTATTCGGCCCAAAATATATATATGCATCAAAATAGAGTCATAAAACTGCGTTATGCGATAAACAAGTATAAACATGGCTGAGTATAGATTTTCAATCGAAAACAATGAGAGGATAGTAAGAAAAGGCCCCTAAGGGTACAAACAACACTGGCACAAGGCCCAAACATGGCATTCAACCCAATTTACAGAAACTCTTTCTAAAACATATAAGTATCATATAGTTTCAACAAAGTTTGCAACTTTATAGTTGCTACGAGACGGACCAAGTCACAATCCCCAACAGTGCATGCCCACACACCCGTCACCTAGCATGTGCATCACTAAAACAATAGTAGAATGATACAAAATTCGGGGTTTCATACCCTCAGGACTAGATTTACAATCAATACTTACCTCAAACCGGTCATATCTCTACCCCGCAATGCTCTTGCCTCTGGACTCGGACTCCAGATTCTCCAAATATATTCACAATCAGTACAATACCATCAATATACGCTAATGGAATGAATTCCACAAGTAAAGCTACAAAATTAGACCAAAACCCGAAATTGGCTCAAACCCGGCCCCCGGGACCACGTCTCAAAATCCGACAAAATTCACACAACTAGAAAGCTCATTCACTCACGAATCTAATCATACCAAATTCAATAAAAATCCGACATCGTTTGGTCCTTCAATTCCTTAAATTACTCTCCAAACATTGCAAGCCCTAACCCCTCATTTTCACTAATTACATGATTAAACAACGGGAAATCACCACATATACGAGTATTAGGGCTCAAGCAAATTATCTCACTGATAGCCCTTGAATCACTGTTCAAACATCACTCCAAAATCTCCACAAACCGACTTGAAAATGGTGGAAAAGAACCAAATTCGCGAAGTGTTCTATTTATGGTTTCTCCCAGGTTTTTTGCACCTGCAGGCTCTTTTCCCGTGCCTGCGGGATCGCACCTGCGGTCAAGGCACCGCATTCGCGAACTCCACTTAATTCCCCAGCTCCCGCATTTGCGCAGCAAATTCTCGTGCCTGCGCAAGCGCACCTGCACTCTCATACTCCGCTTTTGTGAAGCCTGCCCAGCATCTCCTTTCCGCATCTGCGCCCCAGGTTTCGCACCTGTGGGCTCGTAGATGCGACCTCCAACTCGTACCTGCGCAACCTGCCTAAGCCAGTATTGCCCGCACCTGAAAACTCCCCACGCGCACCAGCGGCCTCACACCTGCGTCTCTTTCTTCCGCAGGTGCGAAAATAGCAGTAGCAGCAGCTTCAGCTGCATTTTCCAACTTTGACAAATCCGTTAACCACCCGAAATCACCCCGAGGCCCTCGGGACCTCAACCAAAAATAGCAACAAGTCATATATCAACATACAAACTTAGTCGAATCTTCAAATCGCTCAAAACAACATCAAATCATCGAATTACCCTCGGATTCAATCCTAAGAACTTCTAAATTTTTAAATATGGCAACCGATGCCGAAACCAACCAAACCACGTCCGAATGACCTCAAATGTTACACACACATCCAAAATGACACTAAGAACCTACTCCAACTTCCGTAAATCTATTCCGACCTCGATATCAAATCTTTCACTGCCAACCGAAATCGCCAAATTTCCAAATTTTGCCAATTCAAGCCTAATTCTACCACGAACCTCCAAATCACATTCCGGATGCACTCCTAAGTCCAAAATCACCTAAAAAGCTAGAAGAACCATCAAAATTTAAATCCGAGATCGTTTACACATAGGTCAACATCCGGTTATCTTTTCCAACTTAAAGTTCTAAATAAGAGTATAAGTGTCTCATTCCACTCCGAAACCACTCGGGGCCTGAACCAACTAACCTGGTATATCATAATATAGCTTAAGAGCATAAAGGAAATAAAAATAGGGAAAACGAGGCTATAACTCCCAAAACGACTGGCCGAGTCATTACAGATGTCCATTGAGAAAAAGAGTGAGCTTGAGGGAAAAGAAAAGAGAGAAGGCAACGATATAAGAAAAGTCTTTGAGGTAGAGAGAGAAAAACAAGAGGGTTTGAGTAAAGAAGAAGAAAAAAACTTTAGTGAGAGAAAAGAGGCTAAGGGTGAGGAAAAAGTTAGTCTTGTGATAAAACACAAAGAGAGTGTAAGAAAGAAAATATTTTCTTTACTTCCTAACCTATTAAATATTTCTTCTTTTATTTCTTGTGATTTTGTGCAGCCATATGTAGAAAGACCTTTTGAAAGGGGAGGTGAGGCATAAGAGATGGTAGCAAAGGTTCCAATCATATTACAACATGAATTTAGCGAAATCAATTCTTGTTTAATGGCGGAAGATAAAAGCTTGGTTAATTTCTTTGTTGTTGAACCTTTTGACTATTTTGATCCTTATTTACAGGTTTATAACATGGAGTTCACTAAAGGAATTGCTAAGTTAGGGCCATTGCGTAAAAGAATAAAAGGTGATGTTGTTCCATTAGTAAATAAGTCCAAGTATGGTATGTATAATTGGCCTTTCTAGAACACCTAAGGTTTTATCGGAGGTAATGAACTATACTCTTATTTCTTATGTTGGTGACTTTATAATTTTTGTGGATCATGATATTTTGATGCATATCAAGTCATTAACTATAATATCTAAGTTAAAGTGCAAGAGAAATTTGCTTCATTTTGAAATTGAGTATGACATAGATGATTATGCATTTCAACTTGGTGGAAAGAGGCATGAAATTTATGAGAAGTGGCTTGCTAATGAGTTAAATGTTCTTTATTCTCTTATTCAAGTGCCTAATGAGTTTTCATGTGATAAATTGCTAGAATATCAGTTTTGTTGTTTGATGGGAAGTCATTCCTCTAGTCATGTTGATTGTGAGCTTGTAAAAGTGTTTGCTACTAGTAAAGAGGATGTGCATGGTTATTGTGACGTTAGTGATCAAATACTCTTTCATGAACCTATCTATGACTCTTTCTGTGACAGTTTGAGCAATTATGTAAAATCCATTGATGTTACGAATATTATTGGGGAAAGTTATAATCATGATCTTGAATGTATTGAAATTTGTATATTGGAATTTATGGGTTTTTCTGACCTTTTTGAGAATTTATGTGCTTCTTTGAATAACTTACATGTAGAAGAATCCATGGGATTTATAATTGATACTTGGCTATATCATAAGAGTGTCTTATTTGATACATGTGGCAGAGATACTTGTGTTAAATAGATGCATGACCAATATTTTGTAATTTCTTTAGCATGCACATGTTTGGACTACCTTATTGACAAGATCGCATTGCAAATTTCATTACATAGTGCATCTAAGAGAGGTTTTTATTGGACAACTCTAAGTAGGCAGAAATTTCATTGGGATGATGATGTTCATATGCTTTATAAAGGAGTATTTACACCTATTAGGCTTAATTGGGTTAAGTGGACACATGGTCACTATCTTGTTTTATTCCTACCATATTTTCAGATAAGTGGATGTCGTTTTCTACTGCATGACTTATTTTTCTTGCAAGGTCAAAATCTGAGGGCGAATGTTTTTCATGAAGAGGGGAATGATAGCATCCTAGGAAGATCAAATCTATTCAAGGACAAGAATGAAGCTTTGGAATCTCAAAGAAGGCCTTTAACAAGATGTCAAGCTAAAGAGTTGCAAAACAAGGTCATTAGACTTCAAGTGCAAATAAAGAAGTTGTTAATTGGGATGGAGAGCTCAAGGATAAAGGATATGAGTTGTCTAGGTGTTATAATTATTTTATGGTCCAAATTCATGTCCAAGAAGAGGTGGATTAGATCCCAAGAGACATCCTTTGAAGAAGGTCCAAATCAGGCCACTATTGGACCTATTTGGCACCTAAAAATGTGTCCAAACTTCCAGACTAATAAGTACTACATGAAGCCACTTTTTTATAACATAAAAAGGACTTACTTGATGCCCAAGAAAGGTTCAATAGTCGTGATAGAAGTTGTGTACAAGTTGGTTCCAAGTTGCCTTCAAGATTTCCAAGATCCTATCCATGATTGGTTTGAGGACTTTCAAGATTCTATCCTATATTGGTTTTAACTTATTTCCATATATTTTGGTACTAGATTTATTACTTTCCTAGGTAGTTAAGGTTATATTTTCCTTTTCCTAAGATTTGTTGGAGTTACTTTCCAAGATTGACTTGGTTTTTGTTTCCTAGTGTGTTTCCTTTTCCTAAGGTATTTGGACTTTATTTCCTTGTTTTTAGGTAGAAATTTCGTGACCCCCTCTCTTTATAAAGGGGTATCTTCTTTGCTTTTAGACTGAGCTATTATCAATAAAAATTGTGAGATGTTTCTTGCACTCTTGTGTGTGGCTACTCTTGAATTTATTCTTCAACCTTCAAGACTCAACTTAAGGTGGTAAGATTAAACTCTTTTGAAATCTTATATCACTTCTAGGTATTCAAGAAGGGTGATAAGTTTAGGCTTATTGTTGTTCTTGTTATTCTAAAGGGCCGGGTTTCACAATCTATCTCTTATTTTTAATTCTCTACCAAAGGCAGTTAGTTCTTTGTTAGCTTGTTGTTGTTAGGATTCAACTTGAAGAATAGACTTCTTGAATTCGAGAAACTCTTTCTTGAATTCAACCTCTCTTTAATTTTCCGTTGTTTTTTGTTTCTTTACTTTCTTTTAGCTTCCGCACATTTCTTGATTTTCTTTAGTAATTCTTAGACCCCTATCGTGTTGTTATCACATGCATCTGATGAATAGTATATTTCAGCCTTATCTCGATTCTTTTGTCATAGTATTCGTTGTTTATATCCTGGTGTACTCACGTAGCCAGGAGAAGCATGCCCAGCATTTGAGGATTGTACTATAACGGTTGAGAGAGGAGAAACTTTATGCCAAGTTCTCCAAGTGTGAGTTTTGGCTTAGTTCGGTGCCGTTCTTGGGGCATGTAGTGTCCAGTGAGAGGATTAAAGTGGATCCAAAGAAGATAGAGATGGTCAAGAGTTGGCCCAGACCGTCTTTAGCTACTGAGATTCAGAGCTTTCTTAGCTTGACTGGTTATTATCATCACTTCGTGGAGGGTTTCTCATCCATTGTAGCGCCTTTGACCAAATTGACCTAGAAGGGTGCTCCGTTCAGGTGGTCAGATGAGTGTGTGGAGAGCTTTCAAAATCCCAAGACTACCTTGACCACAGCTCTAGTTCTAGTTTTGCCTTCAGCTTCTGGATCTTATTAATTGTATTGTGATGCTTCTCAGATTGATATTTGGTGTGTCTTGATGCAGGAGGGTAGAGTGATTGCTTATGCTTCGCACCAGCTGAAGCCTCATGAGAAGAACTACCCTATTCATGATTTGGAGTTGGCAGCCATCGTTCATGCACTAAAGATTTGGAGGCATTATCTTTATAGTATGTCTTTGTGGTAAGTACATATCATCGGAGTCTCCAGCATTTATTCAAATAAAAGGATCTAAATTTGAGGCAGCGGAGATGGTTAGATATGCTAAAGGACTATGATATCACCATTCTATATCATCCCGGGAAGGCCAATATGGTAGACGATGCCTTGAGTAGAAAGGACGTGAGTATGGGTAGCCTTGCATTTATTCCTATTGGTGAGAGACCACTTGAAGTTGATGTTTAGGCCTTGGCCAACCAGTTCATGAGATTAGATGTTTCGAATCCCAGTCGGGTTCTAGCTTGTGTGGTTTCTCGGTCTTCCTTATATGATCGTATCAAAGAGCGCTTGTATGATGATCTCCATTTGCTCGTCCTTAAGGACACAGTTCAACACAGTGACTACAAGGATGTTACTATTGGGGATGATGGGGTGTTGAGGATGCGGGGTCGGATTTGTATGCCTAATGTAGATGGGCTACATAAGTTGATCCTTGAGAAGGCCTACAGTTCGCGATATTCCATTCATCCGGGTGCCGCGAAGATGTACAAGGACTTGAGGCAGCACTATTGGTAGAGGAGGATGAAGAAGGATATGGTGGAGTTTGTAGCTCGGTGCCTAAATTGTCAGCAGGTGAAGTATGAGCATCAGAGACCAGGCAGATTGCTTCAGAGGCTTGAGCTTCCAGAGTGGAAATAGAAGCGTATCACCATGGATTTTGTAGTTGGGCTCCCATGGACTTCGAGGAAGTTTGATGCTATTTGGGTGATTATGGATCGGTTTACCAAGTCCGCACATTTCATTCCAGTTGGGACTACTTATTCTTCAGAGTGGTTGGCTGAGATCTACATCCGCGAGATTGTTCGTCTACACGGTGTGCTGGTGTCCATCATTTCAGATTGGGGCACGTAGTTTACATTGCAGTTTTGAAGAGCAATGCAATGAGAGTTGGGCACACAGGTTGAGTTGAGTACAATATTTCACCCTCAGACGGACGGACAGTCCGAGCGCACTATTCAGATATTTGAGGATATGTTAACGCGCGTGTGTCATAGATTTTGGGGGTTTTTAGGATCCGTTTTGCCGCTTGCAGATTTTGCCTACAATAACAGCTACCACTCGAGCATTTAGATGGGTCTATATGAGGGTTTGTATGGGAGATGGTGTCGGTCTCTGGTGGGATGGTTTGAGCTGGGTGAGTCTAGGTTGTTGGGTACTGACTTGGTTCAGGATGCTTTGGATAAGGTTAAGCTGATTCAGGATCAACTTTGCACGGTGCAATCTAGACAGAAGAGTTATGCCGATCGGAAGGTTCGAGATGCTTCTTACATGGTGGGGGAGAAGGTACTACTCAAGGTTTCACCTATGAAGGGTGTTATGAGGTTCGGTAAGAAGGGCAAGTTGAGCCTTCGGTATTTGGGCCGTTTGAGATGCTTTAGAGGATTGGAGAGATGGCTTACAAGCTTGCCTTTCCGCCTAGTCTGTCGAGTGTGCATCCAGTGTTTTCACGTTTCTATGCTCCATAAGTATGTCGGTGATCCGTCTCATGTTTTGGATTTCAGCACGGTTCATTTTGATGGGGATTTGACTTATGATATAGAGTCGGTGGCCATTTTGGATCGGCAGGTTCGAAAGTTGAGGTGAAAAATATAGCTTCAGTGAAGGTGTAGTGGAGAAGTCAGCCAGTTGAGGAAGCTACTTGAGAGACCGAGCGGGAGATGCAGAGCAGATATCCACGCCTATTTGAGACTCCAGGTATGTTTCTAGACCCATTCGAGGACAAATTATTTATTTAAAAGGGGGAGAATATAACGACTAAGCCGGTTGTTTTGAGTGTTGTAGCCTCGTTCCCCCATTTACTGCTTATTCTATGCTAAATTGTTGTTAGGTGACTTGTCGAGGTAGTTAGTTCGGTTCCGGGATGTTTTGGAATGAGTTGAGACACTTAGTCTCAAGGTTGGAAGCTTAAGTTGTGAAGGTTGACCGGATGTTGACTTATATGTAAATGGCTCCAGAATGGAGTTTTGATGGTTCTGATAGCTCCGTTGGATGATTTTGGACTTAGGAGTATGTACGAACAGTGATTTGGAGGTCCGTAGTTGATTTAAGCTTGAAATAACGAAAGTTGGAAAATTAGAAGTTTTGGAAATTAAGAAGTTTGACTGAGAGTTGTCTTTGTGGTTACCGGGCTCAGATTTTGGTTCCTGGAGTTGGAATAGGCCCGTTGTGTCATTTATGACTTGTGTGCAAAATATTTGAAGTCAATCGGACGTGATTTAATAGGTTTCGGCATCGATTGTAGAAGTTAGAATTTCTTAGTTTTCATTAGGCTTGAATTGGGGTACAATTCGTGTTTTTGTTGTTGTTTGATGTGATTTGAGGACTCGACTAAGTTCGTATCGTGTTTTAGGACGTGTTGGTATATTTGTTTGAGGTCCCGGGGGCCTTGGGTAGATTTTGGAGAGTTAACGGATCAAATTTTGGACTTGAGAAATAACTGAAGAGTGCTGGACTGGTGTAATCGCACCTGCGGAGATCATGGTCGCATGTGCATGGATGGCAGTGCAGAAGAGGCCTGGAAGGAAGTGGGCAACGGTCGCAGGTGCAAGGCTATTTTCCACACCTTCGTGGTCGCAGATACAACATTTTGGGCGTAGAGCGAGTTTGGGTGAGCTGGGGGAGTTGTGTAGGTGCAAGGGTATTTCTACACCTGCGAGAGCGTAGATACGAAGAAGGGCGTGCAGGTGCGAGCACGGGATCGCCCGGAGTACCGCAGAAGCGAAGGATTTGTCGCTTCTCATCACCGCAGATGTGGGTAAGTTGGTCGCAGGTGCGAAAAGCACTAGGCAGAATATAAACGTTGGGTTCCGAGAGTTTTATTATTTATGGACTTTGCAAACTCAGATTAAGGTGATTTTTGAGAGGGATTTCGAGGGGTTTCTTGAGATTCGAGGCATTCAGAGGCTGTTTCGCGAGGCAAGGGCTTGTTGGAGTAGAGATTTGCATGGTTTGAGGTAAATAATACTTCTAAACTTGGTTTTGAGGGTATGAAACCCCAAATTACGTGCTATGTGATTGGTGTTGAGACGACGCACATGCTAGGTGACAGGCGTGTGGGCGTGCACAGTAGAAATTATGATTTAGTCGATTCCATGGAACTGTGTAGCTATCTTATCTGAATATTGTTATTGTACTCTATGTGTTAGAGCACTTGAGTTATGATTTATGCTAGAGATCATATTTAAGATATGTGCTGGTACTATTGGGACCCACAGTGGTCGTTCCTTGCTGTTGAATTATTTGCTTAATTGCAGTTATGCACTCAGTCGCATTCATTATTGCATATCATATTTCAGTCTCTGTTACCGTATATTATCACATCTTGTATCATTGATTTCGGCTGCTTAGCATGAGTGTTGTGAGCCCGAGAGACTCGAGAGATTGATGACTGAGTGAGGCCAAGGGCCTGATTGTGAGTGACATTTATGGAATCGGGTTGCACGCCGCAGCAGACTTTATTGATTCATGCCAGGATTTGGCTTATTATAGTGCTTGGGCTGGATCTGCCCCTCCGGAGTCTGCACACCCACAGTGATCATAGTTGCTATTGATTCATTTGCATTTGAGCTGGATCTGCCCTGGATTTATTTGTATCTGGGCTAGATCTACAATGGATTTATCTGGATTTGGGCTAGATCTGCCCTGAATGCATTTGTATTTGGGCTGGATCTTCCCTGTACAGTGTTGAGTGATTGAGTGTGATGAGCGAGAATTGAGACAGATAGGTTGAGTACTCCGAGAGTGTGAGTACGTGAGGCTTTCATTGTGTTGAATCACATACGATATGCATATTGGCATGCAGATATAGAAATGTCATATTCCTCGTATCATTCAGACTTGATATATTTTATCTGTTCTGAGTTTAATTGTTAAACTTGGAAGTATGTCTACATTCATGTACCAGTATCTATAGATTATGAGTTTCTCTGAGATATTACTGTCATATGTTCTGAAAAATTCCGTACTATTTAATTATGTATTTGGACCGTATTATTCGGACTCGTCACTACTTTCAGTCCAAAGGTTAGACTTGTTACTTATTGAGTTGGTTGTACTCAGGCTACACCTTGCACTTCGTGTGTAGATCCAGGTGTTTCCGGATATGGTGGTTACTGATTCTCAGAGTTTTTAGCCGTTTGGAGATTATCGAGGTAGCTGTCTTGGCTTCCTCAAACCTTGACTCTCCTCCCCTAGCCCTCAGTGTTACTTATTCAGTTCTACTTTCTTAGATAGTGTATCGGACTATATATTTGTATAAATTCTCATGTACTCAGTGACAACCGGGTTTTGAGATATTCTATATTGAGCTATGACATTTTCATTCAGTTTTATGAGACTTTTACTTACTTAAGCTTATTTCCGTATAATTCAAATTTCAAGATGTTGGTATGTGTGAGTTATCGGCTTGCCTAATATCATTATAGACACCATCACGACACTTGGGATTTTGGGTCGTGACAAGCAGTAAGGAATGGAAGAGTGACATACATATGGAATTCATTAACCTAGAAAAAGCACACGACAAAGTCCTAAGAGAAGTTTTATGGAGATGCTTAGAGGCTAGAGGTGTACATTTAGTGTACACTAGGGTGATTAAAGATATGTACAATGGAGCCAAGACCCAGGTAAGGATAGTGGTAGGAGATTGGGTCACTTCCCAGTCGAGATGGGGTTGCACTAGGAATCAGATCTTAGCCCATTTGTTTTTCCCTTGGTGATGGATGAATTGACGCGTCACCTCCAAAAGGAAGTGCCACGGTGCATGATATTTGCAGATGATATAGTACTGGTTGATGAGATTCGAGATGGTATTAATACAAGACTAGAGTTTTATAGACAGACCCTGGAGTCTAAGGTTTTCAGGTTGAGCAGGACAAAGACCAAATACTTGAAGTTCAAGTTCAATAACGTAATTCATGAAGAGGATGTGGAAGTAAGACTTGATACACAAGTCATTCCAAATAGAGTAAGTTTCAAGTATCTTAGGTCAATAATCCAAGATAATGAGGAGATTGATGATAATACACACAATATATTGAAGCGAGGTGAATGAAACAGAGGCTCGCATCCGGTGTCTTGTGTGATAAGAATATGCCACCAAGACTTAAAGGTAAATTCTACACAATGGTAATTAGGCAGACTATGTTGTATGGGGCAAAATATTAGTCAGTCAAGAGCTCTCATGTCCAGAAGCGTAAAGTAGCGAAAATGAGAATACTGAGATGGATGTGTGGTCATACTAAGAGAGAAAAGATTAGGAATGAAGATATTCGGGACAAGGTATGAGCGTCCCTAGTGTTGAACAAGATGTGAGAAGCGAGGCTAAGATGGTTCGGGCATGTAAAGAGGAGATGTCCAGATGCCTCAGTGAAAAGGTTTGAGAGATTGGTATAGTTGGTCTGATGAGAGGTAGAGGTAAGCCAAAGAAGAATTGGAGAGAGGTGATAAGGCAAGACATAGCATATTTGCAGCTTACCGTGGACATGACCCTTGAAAAGAGAGTATGGAGGTCGAAAACTAGGGTAGAAAGCTAGTAGGTGGTCGAGCGTTTTTCTTATTCTTACCTATAGTATCAATATTATCCTCATACTCTCTTATATCTTGATTTCTCTTGCTACCAGTTATGTCTTTTGCATCAGACATCTTATTAGTTTGTTGTTGTCGTTAATGTTATTACTAGTTCTTGTTCCCGCTTCCTAATTTCCATGTTGTTGCTTCTTGTTAAAGCTTCTTGTCTTCTGCTTGGTCATCTTATTATTTTAATATATTTCTTTTTAATAATGTCGTGATTATGCTTTTCCTGAATCGAGGATCTATAGAAAAAAACCTCTTTACCTTCACAAGGTTGGGGTTAGGTCTGCGTATGTAGTACTTTCCCCAGATCCCACTTGTGAGATTATACTAGTTTGTTGTTGTTGTACTGCTTCTCATGTTCTTTGAGAGAGTGAATACAAGCTATATGTTGCGTGAATTTTAAAGTTTTTTTGGGGGTGATAGGATCCCTACAAAGTACATGTATATCCGAGAGATGGAATACACTTTTATACTACGTGACATTTCAGAAAAGTTTAGGGGGTAATAGGATCCCTACAAAGTACATGTATATCCAAGAGAGTGAATACACCTCTATACTAGGTCACATTTTAGAAAAGTTTAAGGGGTAATAAGATCCGTACAAAGTACATATATATCCGAGAGAGCGTATACTACTCTACGCTACGTCACATTTCAGAAACGTTTAGGGGGTAATAGGATCTCTATAAAATACATGTATGTCCAAGAGAGTGAATACACGCTTCATACGACGTGACATTTCAAAAACGTTTAGAGGGTAACTGGATCCCTACAAAGTATATATATATATATATATATATATATATATGGATCCCTACAAAGTACATGTATACCGAAGAGAGTGAATACACAGTCTATGCTATGTGACATTTCAGAAAGGTTTAGGGGTAATAGGATCCCCGCAAAGTATACGGAAAATATGTGACAAATTCAGGAGTAAACTTTTACCTTTGAAGAAGAAAAAGAAACACGTAAGTCTTTTCCTATATTGTTTTTTGGTTGGAGTTGTGGCTAGTTTATCAAGAACACGATTATGCAAGGTTTTGCAGATTAATCCCTGTCAGAGGATTTGTCTAATTTAGTCAAACAAATTAGATCTCTTTGGTTGTGAAAGCTTTGATAAACATAATTTCGTTTTGGTGATTCTTCATAAAATATACCTTGTGTTATATTTGTGATTAACTGCATCTTCCAAATGTTTGCAGTCACAAGAATTGTGTGTTCGATATTTCAGCATCCAATGATTATTGAGCATCTACTGCATAAACAGTTTGTTAATTAGGCTTCCAAACTTGTCTCCTAATTTGAAGCTATTGCTGTTATAGTATGACTGCGAAACAAATACTAGTACTTTTCAGTATTTTTCACATGAGTTATGCATCCAAAACTTATTCCTTGCATTTCCATTCGCATTTCATTTGGCAACTTGCAGCTAAAAGGCAAATGATCATAAGCGGCAAGGAATTAAGGATATATAACCTTTTTCTTTATGTCTTTGAATTTTATTGAAAACTAATATATACTAGCTTCACATATATATAAATGTATAGTTTAAAACTGTAACGACTGTTTTGGTTAGTTAGACTACCCAAATTGCATGGAGAGAATAGCTGGCTAGTGGTCCCCCTACACAACGTTGTTAACAATTAAAGAAGATTTTTAACATGCAATTTGTGAGACTAAAAAATAAAGTGTGTCTTTTGGTAAACAAATTTTTACGGTTACATTTTTGGAAGCTGTGATATTGTCTTGGAGATTATAGTTTTCTTTTACAGCTTCATGTCCTTGTGCTATTTCACTTTTATTTAACAGTTGTGCGGAAAGACCAACAAGTATAGAAAATCAGAAAACTTATATAGTGTGGTGAATATTAAAAGAAAGATATATATATAGGAAGTGCTTGTTTTGATCTTGCAAGAAATGGAGCTTCAGCAGCAAGTGAATCTTGAGATGCAACATAGTTATAATACCAACAACAGCGTAATTGCGAACTCTTTAACGCAAGAATTTGTGCATGAATCCAGTAGTCATCAAGGACCATCTTTTGATCAATCAAATTGGGGAGATATAAATTTTCCTCAGTTCCATCATCAATTTGACGATCATCACTTTCAAGCTCCATTGCATACCGATAAGTTTCCTTTACACACTTCTTCAATTTCCTTCACAAACACAACTCATAAATATTCAGATGCCACAAGGGACTTACATACAGCAGATGGTACCTCAACTTCAACTGCAATCTATGATCCTTCTTTATTTCCTTTGAATCTTCCCCCAAATCCCCCTTTATTGAGAGAATTAGTCCACTCTTTGCCACAGGGCTATGGCTTGGGAAGCTCAAATTTTGGCTCTCTTTTTAATGGTATGGAGACACATGTGAGTGGTGATTTATACCAAGATACAGGGGACGGAAAATGTCCTTTTGAGAATGGAATTTTTGAGTTTTCTGCAGATACGAGTTGTATGACAAAAGATAGGGACAATAAAGAGATCAAGCATTTTGCTACTGATAGGCAAAAGAGAGCGCATTTGAATGACAAGTACAAAGCTTTGAGAAGTTTGGTTCCCAACCCCAGCAAGGTATTCATTCATTCTTTCAGAATTATCATTTGGATTCTTGAATTTGGTGTTGAGCATTGAAATTGATCACTTGTTTTTTTGTTTGTGAGTTTAAGTTTGATATTAGTCAAACATGTTGATTTGTTGTTTGATTATAAATATATATCTATGTTGAAAGTTAATACTTGTTATTTGATCCAGTTATTGTTCCTTGTTTTCCTGAAGTTACTGTCTTAATAGTGCCAACCCACAGTGGCGAAATCCTGGATTCGTTTTTGCTTTGTTTATCATACTTTGCAAAGATGAAATTGCTTCTCGCATTACCAACATCAGTGTTCCAATATTTGCTTAGATAAAGCAGTGATCATCTAGTTTGACATGTTCAAAATATTTGTTAATGCAAGAATGATAGAGCATCAATTGTGGGGGATGCTATTATGTACATCAATGAGCTGAAGAGGACAGTAAATGAGCTCAAAATTATGGTGGACAAGAAAATGTGCTGCAGAGACAGAACCAAGAGGCAAAACATAGAAAGTGGTCCCATGGATAGTGCTGATGTGAAGCTTAGGAATGAAGTTGATCCATCTTCATTAAGAAGCTCGTGGCTTCAGAGGAAGACCACCAATACTGAAGTTGATGTCCGGATCGTGGACGATGAAGTCACTGTCAAACTTGTCCAGCAGAAGAGAATCAATTGTCTTCTCTTTGTATCTAAGGTCCTAGATGACCTTCAACTGGATCTTCACCATGTTGCTGGCGGACTTATTGGCGATTGTTACAGCTTTTTGTTTAACTCCAAGGTTGTCATTTGATCTCCATTTTTTACATTTCAATATTATGGTATTATATCTATGTAATTGTATCAAATCTTGCAGATTTATGAAGGATCTACTGTGTATGCAATTGCTATAGCAAACAAGCTCATTGAGATTGTGGACATTCAGTATACAGAAACTTCACCATGTAATACCACTTCTACTCCTTTACAAGGTAATTTTCTTTCTGACCTGGCTAAATTTTGATTTACCAGTATCAAAGTGCACCTAAAGATCAAAAGCCATGATTCACTTCAAAACCACTAGAATTGAATCTTGGTAACGGTAAAGCAGAGTAAATATGACATTATATTTCATATTACTTTCATCGAGCACTTGGATTTAAATCTTTTACTTGTATACCATCTTACCAAAGTTAATTAAAAGAAAGAAGAAAGAAAGATTATATCACTTTCATCTCTGAATCTCTTTAAGATTCATGCATAATGCATGGTTTATCTTGATTTTCTCATGTTTCGGTTTATAATTTTCTGTGTAATAAGTTTTGGGCTTGTTTATGATCTTGCAGATTGTCAGAGGCTTCTATACAAATGAAACCTTAGGTTACATGAATTGTACATGTACTGCGTTTCCTCTAGTGTCAGTGGGTGATGAGTTCTTGAAGTTCTACAAAAGGAATGGTTCTCTTGAATTCAATAGAGTAGATGAAATGGCTGAATGAGTTTAATATAAATTAAATGTATCTGATAAAAAGTGTTCCGATCCATAGAAAAGAATGATCTCCATAGCAACATATCTGACTTTTATTTTTTCTATGAGGAGTTTATTGGTTAGTATAAATTCTAATACAAAATACAGACTCCTTCTCTCATACATGTTGAGCACAAAATTAACTCTATCCCATATAGTCTGTCTTTATCTTTGGAAAATTACACAAACACAAGAAAACTACTCTCCCCATCCAACTCAAAGTATATAGACGTATATTTTATTATGAATTAAGTTATATACAGTAACCATATAAAGAAACGTCCCATCAATCATGCCGTTCTGACTTCGGACACGTGTCGCTCACCGACAGGTTACCTCCAAATGTGAAGTATCGGTTATTTCCCTATAAAAGCTTCCTCCTTTCGTCCCCTTTATACTTTTCGACCAAATCACTACCTTCGAGTCTTTTAGCCATCATCAAACCTTCATATCTTCATTCTTGTTCTTCCATTTCCATAGCAATCTCAAGATTTCTGCCAGATTTTCGTCAAATCTTCATACTCTGTTCTTCATCTCCAAAAACCGTTTTTCCAAAACTTTGCGTTCTTTCCTCTATTTTTCAAACACTCCCCCAGATGACAATGGCCAAATCATCGAAATTCGTTCCTTAACAAGTCGCCTCTTCATCTTCTTAACCGGCTGCTGGTACTGAAGCGGTTGCCCCTGAGATGGTTGCCCTCGAAATGGCTTCCCCCGTTATGGTTGCTAACGAACTAGCCGCCGAGCCTCCCTTGTCGGCGTTCATTCCAGGGGGCTACTCCATTGCGGACGACTTCAAAGTCGAGAAGCCCTCACGCAAATAGGACCAAGGTGAAGGAGTCTCGAGGTACATATGTTCTGTGACTGAAGATGTTCTTTCCATAGTTCGTAAGGACTGTAATTGGGAAGGCAAGAACGTAGTAGTCCCCGGGCTCGAGGACGCCGTCACTACCCACGTGGAGGGGTACTTAAGTGTTTACACTTACCCCTTCACACTGGGCCCGATAGACCCGATCGTTCTAGAATTTTGCAAGAGGTACGAGGTGTGCCTCAGGCAAATCCACCCATCGTTGTGGAGGATCGTGACCCTCTTCTGCTACTTCATGAACAAGATCGAATCTCATCGGTTCATGATCGACCACCTGCTTTGATTATACAGTCCCCGAATGTTCCGAGAGGGACTAATCAAGCTTACCCGCAGGGCCAACAAGGCCCCTTCTCCAATATCGACGAAGACCGAGATCGGGGTTGGCAGGGATGCTTTGTCCGCGTGAAGATCGAGGGTTTGATCCCCCAGAATACATGCCATTCCCTGAGAAGTGGAATGCGTCTCGTAAGTGCAACTCCCTCTTTCAACATCAAAAATTATTTTTCTTTGATTTCTATCTTCTCATTCGTGCTTGTGGTTGTGCAGCTGTCGCTCGGGTTCCAAATGCGGTCCCCCTGTTAAAGGATTGAATCGAGGGCATCTGTACTCAGATGTCATACTTTGAGCGCACATGGCGCGGACTCTCGAAGGGCCGATGGGAGGCCCATTCTCATGGTAAGGCCTCTTTCCGAGTAGCCAACACTATGTCTTCACCTTTCATTATACTAACTCCTCTTCCCTCTTTATTGTTGCAGGTTTTCCTAAGACCACCGAACTTAGGCCTTCGGAAGGGGATGAAGATGTGCCCCCGTCTGTTGATCCCTCCGTTGCTTCCATGGAGGGAAAAAGAAGAGAAAAAGAAAACCCTCAGGCTCCGAGGTAAAGTAGCCAAAGAAGCGGATGCTCCGCAAGCCCAGAAGGTGCTCCAGTTCCCGGGTGCCAGCCTCCGGCTCCCTCCTCTGGTTAAGGGACAAGCCGAAGGATGAATCTATTTTTGTAACCCACGGGATGACCTATCTCGGGGACTGGGATGCATCCGAGGGGGAGACTCATGAGATCGACCCCCCTCATACTCAAAAAACCGACGTGGATATCCAGGGTGAAACTTCCCAGGATGTCAGTTCTACTCCAAAGGAAGCGCCCGGCATAATTGAGATCTCAGGGATGCCCTCCTATACTGAGTCTATGCTCGAGGAGGCTCAATTGAGAAAGGAGAAATAAAATGAGGGGGGGGCAGGGTGCGGAGGTCCCCTTCACTCTTTTTTTGTCAGTGTGGACTCATCCGCTTTGGAGGACTGCTCCAGGCTGGGCGACCTGGATGTCTCAAAAAAAGACACTTCTTCGGAAGCTGACGGGCCGAGCTTGAGCCCAAAATTGGTCAATCAGCTCCCCGCTCCGAGTGTGGACCCTGGTCGCAAGAGATCGATCATACAGACCGCCTCGAAGGATGCCCGGGTTCTGTCCACTCCTGTGGGGGTAGCTAGCTACCTCCAATGCCCAGTGACCGAGGAGGACTAGGAAAACATAAATACGGTGAACGTGACATGCCTTTTCAATAAGGCGCAGAACCGGGAAAGGCATCGTTCTCTCCCATCTATCTATTGCTATCTGTTTTTTATGTATCTTACATTTTTTTTCCTTTTTGCAGTCCTCGATACTTCACCACGAGAGTTCCCTCCGATACCGAGTTAAAGTCAATCAACTCGAGCTCGAGATCAAGGAGCTTTCCCAACAAAGGGACATCTAAAAGCTTCTTAGCGAACAACAGGAGGGGTCGCCAAAAACCTCTAGGGCGAGCTGGATGCAGCTCAAAAAGAGGCATCGGCCGTAAGGCAGGAGCATGCCGACTTGGTGGAAAAGGTAAATGTTTTCGAAGTTAGAAATGAAGGTCCGGTCGCAGAGGCTAACAACAATACTTCGCAGGTCTAGCAGAAGATCAACCAGATAGACCAACTCCGCAGGGAGATGGGTGAGATCCAAGTGATGGCCGACGGGTGGAAAAAACAAGATGGACCTACTGGCCTCGAAGAAAGAGACTACCCAGGCCAAGTTGTCTTCGGTGGAAGTTCAGCTTCAGGAGGCAAAGGAGAAAGACAATGCACGGGCCCGACAAAATGAGGACCTCCAAGCTCAACTGGGCTCGGCCATCACTGAACAGGATGCCCTTGGCAAGGAGCTCGAAATAACGAGGTCCAAGTTGAAAGTAACCTCGGCTGATACTGACGAGATGATGGCCCAATACTAGGCCGATGTTGAAGCAGCCAAAGCTCGCCTAAAGACTACTGCTGAGTACGTGAGGCGGCTATCCCGAAGGGAGACCCTCGAAGAAATACATGCCCGAGTCTTCTACCTATCTTCCAAGATCGAAGAGGCAAAAAGACTCGAGGTCGAGGCTAAGAGGCTAGCTGAACCCCGAGGTGAAGAGGGCTCTGAGGGCTCTGAAGAATCCGAAAACCCCAATGGTTGTGGTGACGAGTCGGGTTCTGGTCAAGACTAGGCAGAGCTGTCTTAGGATTTTTGTTTTGTTTTTGTATCTTGTACATATATTTTGTTGAGGCCGTTTTTATTGGCCTTTGTAAAGATATTTCGGAATATATAATGATTTTCCCTTTTGGAAATTTTTAAGTCTATTATCTTCAGCACCTTTTTACAATTGCAAACATTTCTAATGCCTTAGCACTGAATCAAACGTAGTAATAAGTCATTTTTCGGAGGTCCGAACAAGACCCGTTTTCAATGCGATTTTGCTAGAAACTTGTGGAAGCTCGGAGTGACCGGAAATTTTCCCAAGATGCTTGCTTAAATTTTTTTAGACTATATCTTTGTCGAGGGTAACCTTTGAATAGGTTTAGAATTTCGTTGAAGGCCTTATGTTTTGATTACGGGCTTCGGACATCTCCGAACTATTTTTAAGGTGGTCGTAGCCTTTTAGGTTTAGGCACTACCTAATAGGTTTTGTGCCTCCGGGTTTGGATAACCCGAGCCTCCCGAAGTTATTTCAGACGACTGTCCCCGAGTGGGGGTATCCCATTAGGCTCAGATAGGGGTGGCCCTTAGGCTCGATAGTCCCCGGATGGGAATAGCCCTTAGGCTCGATACTTTTAAGAAGCAAAAAATATGTATTAGCAAGGTAGAACTTTCTTTCATTTCTATGCATAATGTACAAGATTGTAAGTGTGTAAAAACTCGTGTTATGGGTGAGGTGGTCTATGAGGGCACTGTTCACTTGACCGTTTGGCCCTTACAGCAAATCCTAACCACCGAGCCTAGACTGTTTAAGTACAAAGTTCCCTTCCTTGCTAACTATATCTTGACCCGAGGGTGATGGCCTCCAGTATTCGAGGTCGATCTTTGAGAGGGCTCGGATATTGTTGATGTGACCATTGACTCCGATTTAAAACCGGTCTTCGACTCTAAGTTAACATGATTTACCGTTGCCTCATTAAAATCTTTTCCGAAAAATCTATTTAGGACAAAACTGGTTCAAGGGAAAAAGAGTGTAAACCATGCTTTCATACCTAAGAGATACATTCTCCTTTGGTTGTTGCCTGCAAGCGTTAGTCCAATTCGTTAAAAAAAGTGAATGAGATCGTACCTTAGCAATAATATCGTTTTAAGTGGGTCACGTTCCAGTTGTTCGGTAGTTGCAGATCGTTTCCTGCTTCGAGTTTGTATGAACCTTTATTCGGGTTCCGGGTGTTCAGTGTTACTTTTCTTAACACCAAGTCCCCGACATTAAATTATCGGAGGTTGGCTATTTGGTTGTAATATCTTTCTATCCGCTGTTTCTGGGCGGCCAACCTGACTAGGGCAACCTCGCTTCTCTCATCCAATAGTTCCAGGCTTGTGCTCATGGCCTCACCGTTTAATTATTCGGTTGCATATCGAAACCTGAGGCTCGGTTCCCCCACCTCAACCAGTATTAGTGCTTCGTCACCATAGACCAACGAAAACAGATTGCCCCGGTACTAGATTTTGAGGTCGTACAGTATGCCCACAAGACTTCGGTACTAGATTATGTGATCCCAAATGAAGTCGATGACTTCTTTTTCCCGGACCTTCTTGAATGCTTGGGCTTCGACCCACTTAGAGAAATAGTCAGCCATAAATAGTATAAATTGAGCCTTATCGGGTGCCCATGGGAGGGGACCAACAATGTCCATTCCCTATTTCATGAACGGCCAAGGTGAAAGGACAGAATATAATAACTCCCCAGGTTGATAGATCGTTGGTGCATGCCTCTGACAGCCGTCGCATCTCTATACAAAGTTCTTCGCATATTTCTCCATGTGGATCCAGTAATAGCCAACCCTAATTATCTTACGAACCAAAGATTCTGCTCCCGAATGGTTTTTGCAGGTGCCTTCGTGAACTTCCCTCAAAACATATTCGGTGTCTCCCACCCCAAGTACATGGCGAGTGGGCCATCGAATGTTCTTCTGAATAGGGTACCTTCGGATAGGCTAAACCTGGCCGCCTTCGTGCATAGAGTTCTCGATTCTTTAGGATCTAAGTGCAACTTTATAGTCTTCAAGTAGTCTATATACTTGTTTCTCCAGTCCCGAGTTAAACTCGTTGAGTTTATCTCGGCATGACCTTATTCCACTACTGATTTCATCAGTTGTACGACAGTTCCCGAGCTGAATTCATCATCATCAACCGATGACCCCAAGTTAGCCAGAGTATCGGCTTCGCTATTTTGGTCCTGTGGTACGTGTTGTAAGGTCCATTCCTTGAATCGATGCAGTGCTACCTGTAATTTGTCCAAGTACCTTCGCATTCATTCCTCTTTTACTTCAAATGTCCCGTTGACTTGATTTACCACAAGCAGGGAGTCACACTTAGCTTCGACCACCTCGGCCCCCAGGATTTTAGCCAATTCGAGACCTACAATCATGGTCTCATACTCGGCCTCATTGTTAGTCAATTTTACAGTTCTAATAGATTGCCTAACTATGTTACCCATAGGCAGTTTCAACACGATGCCGAGTCCGGGCCCCTTTGCATTTGAGGCACCATCCGTAAAGAGGGTCTAGATTCCCAAGGAAGTCCCCGAGGTTAACAACAATTCCTTTTCGACTTCGGGTATTTAGGCCGGCGTGAAGTCGGCCACGAAGTCTGCCAAAATTTGAGATTTGATGGCGGTTTGGGGTCAATATTAGATATCGTACCCGCTAATTTCTATGGCCCATTTGGACAATCGTCCTGAGAGCTTGGGTTTTTGCATTATGTTCCTCAGTAGGTAAGTAGTTATGACATATATGGGACGGCATTGAAAATATGGCTTTAACTTTCTAGAGGCGCTTAGCAAAGCGAGCGCCAATTTCTCTAGGTGAGGGTACCTTGCTTCGGCCTCGCCTAGAGTCCTGCTAACATAATAGATAGGAAATTGCGTACCTTCTTCTTCTCGAACTAAGACCCCACTTACCACTATCTAGGATACCGCTAAGTACAGGTACAACTGCTCGTTTGCCTTCAGAGTATGAAGCAAAGGTGGACTGGAAAGGTACCGTCTGAGTTCTTCCAAAGCTTGCTGGAACTCTGGGGTCCACAAAAAGTTATTCTTCTTCTTCAATAATGAGAAGAATCGATAGCTCTTATCGAATGACCTTGATATGAACTGACCTAGGGCAGCTAAGCGCCTAGTTAGCCTATGAACGACCTTGACATTGTCCACCACGGTGATGACTTCTATAGCTTTGATTTTATCGGGATTGATCTCGATCCCCCAGTTAGACACCATGAATCCAAGGAGCTTCCCGGACTCGACCCCGAATGCGCATTTCTCCTGGTTCAACTTCATATTGTATTTCTTCAGTATGTTGAAGGTTTCCTACAAATGTTCCAAATAATCCTCTGCTCGAAGGGACTTAACTAACATGTCGTCAATGTAAACCTCTATTGATTTTCCAATTTGTTCTTCATACATGGAGTTGATAAGTGGCACCAGTGTGTTTTAGTCCAAACGACATTACGTTATAGCAATAGGTGTTGAATTTAGTGATGAAGGAAGTTTTTTCATGATTGCCCTGGTCCATCCGGATTTGGTTGTACCCGAAATAGGCGTCGAGAAAGCTGAGTATTTCATTCTCGGCCGTCACATCGATCATTCGATCAATGTTAGGCAAAGGAAAAGAGTCCTTCGGGAACGCCTTGTTCAAGTCTTTGTAATGTGCGCACATTCTTAATTTATTTTCCTTTTTAGACACTACCACTACGTTAGCTAACCAATCCGGGTACTTAATTTCCCGAATGGAACCTATTTTAAAGATTTTGGATACCTCGTCTTTGATGAATGCATGCTTGACTTCGGACCGAGGCCTTATTTTCTATTTAATCGAGTGGAACTTTGGATCCAAGCTCAGCTTTTGAGTGGCTATTTCTGGCAGAATCCCTGTCATATCAAGATGGGACCAAGCGAAACAATCTATATTAGCAATAAGGAATTCAATGAGTTTTTTCCCGAGCTAGGGAGTTAATCCTGTGCCCAGGTATACCTTCCGATCGGGAAAGTGTTCAATTAATATGACTTGCTCCAGCTCCTCGACCGTTGACTTGGTGGCATCGAAATCGTCAGGGGTGATGAACGACCTAGGAACTCCGTAATCATCATCCTCGCCTGCTTTTTTCTTCTCCGGTTCGGTCGGGGATAGTGTCGGTGATTGCTATTTAGTTTCTTGTTTCCTAACTAACTCCGGGTTTTTTGATGTCGAGAGTGCGGACATCGAAATCACCTCATCGACTGCGAACATTTCTTTTGCGGCTGGCTGTTCTCCGTAAACTGTTTTGATCCCTTCCGGTGTGGGGAACTTAAATGCCTGGTGTAGTATCGAGGGTATTGACCTCATGTTGTGAATCCATGGCATTCTGAATAAAGCGTTGTACCTCATATCCCCCTCAATGACGTAGAACTTTGTTTCCTGGATGGTTCTGACGGTGTTCATTGGAAGGGTTATCTCCCCTTTAGTAGTTTCACATGCTATGTTGAATCCGTTTAAGACCCGAACTACAGACACTATTTGGTCTTGTAGATCCAACTGCTCCACGACCCTCGGTCTGATGATATTGGCTGAGCTACCTTAATCAATCAACACACACTTAACTTGAGATTTATTTATGAGTACAGAAATTACCAGGGCATCGTTGTGCGGATGCACGATGCCTTCAGCGTCTTCATCATTGAAAAAGATGGTCCCCCCCGACATGTAATCTCGGGTTCACTTTTCCCTAGTAATAGACACCTTAGTGCGCTTTAGCATTGGCCCCTGGGGATGTCGACTCCACCGATGATCATGTTAATGATGTGCTGAGGTTCCTTTTGCTCGGTCTACTTGTTGGAGTCCCTATTCCTGAAGTGATTTGTGGCTCGATCACTTAGAAACTCCCGGAGGTGTCCGTTATTGAATAACTGAGCCACATCTTTTTTTAGCTATTGACAATCTTCGGTCCTGTGTCCGTGGATGTCATGATATTTACACATCAAGTTGGGGTCTCTTTGGGCAGGATCAGACTACAATGGCCAAGGCCACTTGGTATATTTGATGCGTCCGATGGATGATATGATGCCGACAACATCAACGCTGAAGTTGTACTCCGATAACCTCGGTGCCTCCCTGACCCCGATTGGCTTGTCAAAATCGTTTTTTCTCATGAGTCCCCGGTTATTATGACCTCGATCGCTTCTTTTTTTCATTCCTCACTGGGTTGCATCCGGATACACTGCCCTTTCGATCTCCGCTATACGGTTGATACCGATCTCTGTTTGGTCTTGGTTTATGATTGACGACTCTTTTAGATCTGTCATTAGTTCTAATGGGATACACGGACCCAGAGGGGGCCCCGAGCTGATCACCCTCCACTCTGATTTTCGATTGGTACCTGTTATGGACGTCAGCCCAAGTTACCGCCGGGTACTCTATCAAATTCTGTTTCAACTACTTTGAAGCCAAAGAGCTTTGGGAGTTGAGTTCTTGAGTGAATGCTTGAACAACCCAATCGTCCGCAACCGGGGGCAGATCCATCTTTTCCATTTGAAACCTCGATATGAATTCCCTGAGTATTTCGTTATCTCTTTGTTTGACTTTAAAGAGGTCTGATGTTTTGGTCTCGACTTTGATGGCCCCGGCATGAGCTTTTACGAAGGCATCTGCAAGTATAGCAAACGAATCAATGGAATTAGGGTACAGGTTGTGATTGCTCTTTTAAACAGGGTTTCCCCAAACTTTTTTAGTAGAACCGACTCGATTTCGTCATCTTCTAAGTCATTTTCCTTAATGGCACGCGTGTAGGAGGTCACGTGTTCATTTGGATCCGTGGTCCCGTTATACTTTGGAATTTTGAGCATACAGAACTTCTTTGGGATCGGTTTCGGAGCTGCGCTGTGAGGGAAATATTTTCGTACAAACTTCTTGGAATCCAGGCCTTTCAATATCGGGGGTGCTCCTAGGATTTAATCAACCTTGGAGTTCTCGGTCTCCACTTTTTTGTCATTGGTTTCGATTTTCTTTTCTCCCGATTCCATCCATTTTGTCAGTTCCTCAAGCATCTTTATTATCTCGGGGTTGGTCCCGGGTTCAACTTCACCCGGCCTTTCTGTGACTGATTTATTTCTGCGAGTGTTTTCTCGGGATAGTTCGGGCTCAACTCTGCTAGGGGCGCGGCTTTGGTTCTGCAACTAGGATATTGCTGCAGGTTGAGCCATCCACAAATTGATCCCATCACCTTCGTCGCCGTGTGTACTCCGGGCTATCGATCGGGCCCCCCCGCGAATGTTATTTTCGGGGTCGATAGGAAAGTTTGCGTCGATAGCCACATGTTAGATAGCGTCGATTGTCCGCGGCTGGAACTCAGTTGGGGTCAAAAGGAGGCACATCGTTGCTGGGCACTACATTGTTGTTCTCTCCATAGTGGCCAAACTCAGCATCAACATCCAAATGAGTAGATTAAGAGTTCAACATTTTTAATTTGACCTGAAATTAAAATCTCAAAGAACAAGTGTAAAATAGAGTGCGTTATGGAAATTTGTATCAAATTACCACTTTTATCCCTAGCCCCACGGTGGGCGCCAAACTGTTTACTCTAAAAAAATGGATAACAATTGAATTTATATGTGGTTTTAAGGATATGTGGAACAATTCAATACAAGTGATTAATGGTGTTAGATTAAGCAAATGAAAGACGTAATAAATGGCCAAACCAATGATAAGGGTGATTCTGAGTTCGGTTGATGGCTCGATGAGGAACCTACTCTCGATTCTGAGCTTGTACTTATGAAGAGCTCTAGAAGAAAAGTAACAACTTTGAACAACAAAAAGAATTAAAATAAATTGTCTTGATATGCGTGTTACAATGTGTCCCATGAATAATAAACTTTCTCCTTTATATAGTGGGGGAGTTTTATCCTATGTAGCAGAAGAGAATCAATATAAATGACTTCTCTGCGTATCTTAGGTCTTTGATCAGCTTCAATTTGATCTTCACCATGTTGCCGATAGTGGTGGACTAATGGCATTATCACAGCTTTTTGTTCAACTCCAAGGTCGTTGGAGCTACCTGCTGTCATTTGTTGTGATATTATATATATATATATATATATATATATATATATATATATGACGTCTCTAATTTTGTCAAAATCTTGCAGTTTTGTGAAGGCTTACTGTGTATGCAAGTGCAATAGCAAACATCATTAAGATGGTGGACATTCAGTATGCTGCAACACATATTAACTTCAGCTCTTTTATCGTATGGTAACTCTGTTTCTACTCCAGCTAATTTTGTATATGCACACTCCCACAACTCTTGCTGTTGCATATGTCACAGAAAGTGCACCACCTTTTGCCTCCACCACTTCTATTCCATCATTTTGTATTCTCAAAGAAAATTCTTAGTGAGGGTAAAATGGTGATCCCGTCATGACCACCAAATACCAGTACATCAACATCAACATCTACGCGACTCAATTTCTTCTTGTGACAAATGTTTTCGCCCTCACAACATCTAGCGTGTAATAGCGAAGAGTTCTCTATGATCATATACTCCCTTTTGCTTCAGAACCTCTGCCACAATACAATTGGCACTGCGGATTTGATGGGGTTGTTAATTTTTTGGATAGAGGCATCGAGGCAATTATACCCTCACCTATTTTCCTCACAATTTCAGGGTTGAAGCTAAATAAGTTATCGCTTGACATACTCAACTTTAGATGACAACAAGTAGTGACTACTAGTCACAATTGGCTCCAGTTCTGCATGAAACCAAAGAGGAAGTGTTGCACTAGTAACTGCCAAAGCCGAGTATGTTACATGAGACTTATTCAACTTAAATGCTGAAATAGTGAAGAAAATGGGTAAGGCTACCCTTTGATACCTTCACCAATACCTTCATCCACATAGTTTGTGATCCTGTGAACTCTGCAGTACCAACTGTGCAAAGGTTATGAAGTAACAAGGAGTTTATGATCCAAGAAAACTCTTCGTTGTTATCATCTTAGATTGTGAGGCAAAAACATGTCGCCCACAAGATTATTTTGAATACCATGGATATGTGGGACCTACCTAAATAAATAAAGTAAAAAAAGAAATAAAATGATTGGAGGAAATTGTTGCTATGGGCGGTGGGTCTATGTTCTAAATTTCAAATTGCATATAGGCGGCCGAAAAGTTAACAATTTGCAATGCAAATTACAAAAGTCAAATTTGATTAGCTGAATTAGACGGCTCCTTCCCTTATAAATAAAGTCATTCAGTTTCATCTCAAACATACCAAAAATAAGAGATAAGTATTAGATCTGTGAGAGTAATCCACAAACTATTTTATAGTCTGTGAGAAAATAGAGTAGGAGTAATATTGTGGTGAGATATTTAAAATAAAAAGTGTTATTTCTTTTGAGTCGTAGTAGTTTTTTGACACTACAAATTTGTAATATTATAGTGGTATTATATTGCTCCTCTCGGGTATTGTATTTTACCCCGTTAAAAGATTTGGTGTCATTGTTACTCTCTTGTGTCATTATTATTTATCGTGGATATTATTCCTGGGCGGGATATTATTTTTCCCAACAACGTGGTATCCAAGCCATGGCGAATAATGATCCGTTGTCTTTTCAGTACCACCGTCTCACAAAACATAATTATGAGAAATGGTGTCTACGTATGAAAGTCATTCTTGCCTTCCAGGATGTGTGGAAAATCATAGATAGAGGGTATGCAAAACCCGATAATGAGGAAACTCTGCCTCAAAATAAAAAAGATGTCTTGGCAAAGACAAGGAAGAAGGATCAACAAGCCCTCACTCTCATCCACCAATGTTTAGATGATAACATGTTTGGAGAAGGTGGCAGATGCTGCCACCTCAAAAGAAACTTGGGAGATTTTACAAAATTCTCTTCAAGGAGTTGACAAGGTGAGGAAGGTAAAATATCAAACTCTAAAGGCTGACTTTGAAGTTTTAAAAATGAAAGAATCCGAATGCATTTCGGATTATTGTTCAAAAGTGACGGTTGTTGTAAATCAATTAAGAAGATACGTGGATGACATAGAAGGTGTCCTGTGGTAGAAAGATCCTTCGCACTTTAACACCTAAATTTAATTTTGTGGTGTGTGCTATTGAGGAGTCTAAAGATTTAGACTCTATTATGGTAGAGCAATTGGAGGGCTCTTTACAGGCCCATGAACAAAAGATCAAAAGGAGACAATAAGTGCCATTGGAACAACTTCTTAAAACTCAGGCATCATTCAATGATTATGGAAGTGAAAAGATCTATCGAGGGAATGGACGGGGACGAGGCCGTGGCAGTAAAGTCCCAAAAAAATATTGACGCTTAAAAACAGAAGAAGTTTTAGACGACAAATTGAAGAGATAAGAAGCTATCTATAGGCTGGAGTTTAGTGACCTGTTAATTGAGGTCTTGTAAGTTAATTCATGGCTAATTATGGGAGGTGCAATGATCACTTTCATTATATTGTCTATAGTAGCTGCAATAAAGACTTTAAAGATATGTATTACAACATGTCTAATAAATGAGAGTTGATTGGTCAAACTAGACCTTGCATAGGTGACTGAAAAATGTCAAAAATATTGATTAATATAGTGGTAAGTGGACAACCACGTTTAAAACTCTTAAAGTAAGATTTTGAGCTGCAGTTTGAGAGGTGCATAAGAGAAGTATATTTATAGCAAAAAATTAGTGGGTCAAACTCCACTGTTATGAAGCCAGTCACGATGGCTATGTATAGCAGCAAAAGGAAGCAGAGATGCTCTCTCCATTGTAGTAAAGTGGAGATGGGAGTTCAGATGGTTTCACCAAAGATCTTATTTACTTGGTTCCTCTTTAAAGGTCAAGGAATTAATTGGTTTGCTGTTTATTCATCTAAATAGCTTCAAAAAGATTTGGCCAACTGCTCCAAAACTCATTGTGCATCAAGTAAGGGAAAAAGATTGTATTTGGTGGAAGGTACGACCACTACTATAGATGAACTACCAAGGTGAGCTTTTATAGTAGTTTCGGTAGTTTTCATTCATTCAATACAAAGTATTAACCCCAAATCTCTTGGATTCCATAGAAATTGCTAGAATCTTCAAGAAAACAATAAAGAGGGAAAATTCAAGGGTTCAACAATAGAGGTAAATCCTACTGCTCCCTTTTTAATTATTAAGCTTAAATATGACAGGGAGCATGTGTTGGAATAGAAACTTTCATTTTTTACATGGTATTAAAGTAACACTAAAAATGAGTGTTGTAGAGAGTTGAGGAATAGTGCCCTAAGAAAGTTCCACCTTATGGGATATTGTGATAGTGATAATGCGGGAGATATTGATGATAGAAAAGGCACAAATGGCTTTGTAGTGTTCTTGGGTGATTTTGTTATTTCTTGGAGTTCAAAGAAACAATCCATTGTTACTCTCTCGACTTGTGAAGTTGAATATATAGTAGCAATATCTTGTACATGTCATGCTATTTGGCTGAGAAGATTGTTGAATAAATTATCACAAATTGAAGCTACAGAGATTTGTATTAACAATAAATCCGCATAGGCACTTGCAAAGAATCCAGTGTATCATAATCGAAGCAAGCATATAGACACAAGGCATCACTTCATCAAAGAATGCATTGCCAAAAAGGAAGTCGATCTCAAATATGTGAAGTCTCATGATCCAGCCGCCGATATCTTTACAAAGCCCCTCAAGTTTGAAGATTTTCAGAGATTGAGATCAAGAATTGGAATGAAAAACAAAAATTAAAATTAAGGGAGAGATTTTTTGGACCAGCCTCTAAATAAAATAAATAATTAGAAAAAAAGAAAAGAAAAGAAAGAGATGTGATTGGTTGAAATAAAGTCTAGTGGGTGGCTATAAGCTTGGACGGTGGAACCAAATTTCATAACCAATTTCCAATCTTGCAAATTGACAAGTAGGAAACAGAACAGATTTTGATTGGTTTTGGTGAGCATTCATTCTACTATAAATAGGGAGGATGTTGCCTCATTTTAAACACACCAAAAGTAGAGAGAAGTAATAGAAGTTAGAGAGAGTAATCCACATATTGTAGTCTGTGAGATAAATAGTGAGTGTGAGTAATATTGTAGTGAGGTATTTAAAATAAAGAATGTTACTTCTTTTGAAGTTGTAATAGTCACTTGACACTACTAAGTTATAATATTATAGTGATAATATTTCTCGGCTCGGTTATTATATTTTACATCATTAAAAGAGTTGGTGTCGTTGTTACTCTCTTGTGTTATTATTATTTATCGTGGATATTATTCCTGGGCGGGATTATTATTTTTTCTAACACTATATAGGTCACGGGCTTGAGCTGTGGAACTAGCCACTAATGCTTGCATTATGTTAGGCTGTCTACATCATACCCCTTGGGGGCGCAAACCTTCCCTGAATCCTGCGTGAATATAGGATGCTTTGTACACCGATCTTCCCAGGCCTATACTTGTATGCCTAAAGGAATCCTATTTCATCCTATTCTAGAAATGTGTCCTCTTTTGTGGTATCCTTTTTATTCTCTATAATTTGAATTGGTGATGATGGTAGTACTGCTGATGTTTCTGCATCTTGCAGTGGTGTCTGAAGTACCGAAGTTGGTGGTGGAGAATGGAGATGGCAGCATAGTTTTGCCTTTGACAGTAGTGTCGATGGTGTAGTGGCCTTGGTAGTGTTTCTGGTGCTCTAACCATTAGTCTCTTCCCCTTGTCCTATATCGGAAGTGTATCTTTTCTTTTCCTTGATCTACATCAAACTTCTCACTATACATAGTTCTTCTACTGTTGTATTTCTTGCTCCAGTTACTTTTCTGCCATGCATTAGCTCTTCCCTCTATGGAGGAGAAGATTCTCTAACCGTGTTCCAGACTATTGTAACCTCACACTGATCTCCTTCACTACTTAGCGGAAGTACATTTTGGTTTTGTCTTTGAAAGCAAGAGTGACATGGTAATTCCAATGTGACCACCAACAACTGGAACATCTATATCATGTTGGGAAAAATAATATCCCGCCTAGGAATAGTATCCACGATAAATAATAATGACACAAGAGAGTAACAATGACACCAAATCTTTTAACGGGGTAAAATAAAATATCCGAAAGGAGCAATATAATACCACTATAATATTATAAATTTGTAGTGTCAAAAGACTATTACGACTCAAAATAAATAACATTCTTTATTTTAAATATCTCACCACAATATTACTGCCACTTAATTTTCTGACAGACTATCAAATAGTCTGTGGATTACTCTCACAGCTCTAATACTTCTCTTTTAATTTTGGTATGCTTGAGATGAAACTGAATGGCTCTATTTATAATGGAAGGATCCGTCTAGTTCAGCTAATCAAATTTGACTTTTGCAATTTGCATTGCAAATTGCTAACTTTTCAGCCGCCCATATGCAATTTGAAAATTAGAACATAGACCCATCGCCCATAGCCATAATTTTCTCCAATCATTTTGTTTCTTTTTCTTTTTACTTTATTTATTTAGGTAGGTCCCACAAATCTCTTCCTTAATTTTGATTTTTCTTCTTCATCCCAAGACTTGATCTCAATCTTTGAAAATCTTCAAATTTGAGAGGCTTTGTGAAAATATCTCCAACTTGGTCATGAGATTTCACATACTTGAGCTCGATTTCGTTTTTGGCAATGCATTCTCTAATAAAGTGATATCTCGTATCTATATGCTTTCTTCGATCATGATACACCAGATTCTTGGCAAGTGCCCGTGCGAATTTGATGTCAATACAAATCTTTGTAGCTTCAATTTGTGGTAAATTTAGCTCCTTCAACAATCTTCTCAACCAAATAGCATGACGGGTACAATATGTTGCTGCTACATATTCAGCTTCACAAGTCGAGAGAGTAACAATTGATTATTTCTTTAAACTCCAGGAAATAACACAATCACCCAAGAAAAATACAAAACTAGTTGTGCTTTTTCTATCATCAATATCTCCCTGCATAATCACTATCAGAAAAACCCTTAAGGTTGAAATTGCTAGAAGAAGAATAAAATAGCCTAAAGTCAATCGTTCCTTTTAGGTAACGAAGAATTCTTTTAGTGACTTTAAAATGAGTGGAGGTAGGAGCTTCCATCAAGCGGCTTACTACTCCAACTACAAAGAGTATATCTGGCCTGGTACAAGCGAGTACCTCAAACATCCCACAAGACTTTTGAAAAATATGGGATCCACTTTTTCTCCTTCATCAAACGTGGACAATTTTGTCCCACTCTCTATCGATGTGTTCATGGGGTTGCAATCGAGCATGTTGAACTTCTTCAATATCTCTTTTGTATAGCTTTCTTGAGAGATAAAAATTACATCCTCCATCTGCTTTATTTCAAGGCCCAGGTAGTATGACATGAGCCCTACGTCTATCATCTTAAACTCACGGGACATATCTTTCTTAAAAATATCAAACAAATTTGGGTTATTACCCGTGAAAATAAGATCATCAACATAAAGACAAACAAGCAAGATAACTCCACTAGTATAAACTTTAAGGTAAAGAGCATATTCATGGAGAAAACGAGTAAACCCATTGTCTTGAAAATACTTGTCGATGCAACCGTTCCATGCTCGCGGGGCTTGCTTCAATCCATAAAAAGCTTTGTTCAACTTCAGCACTTTATCTTTATGGTTTTTGACCACGAAACCTAATGGTTGTTCAACATAGGCTTCTTCTTCAAGATAGCCATTCAAGAAGGATGACTTGAGGTCCAGTTGATGGATCTTCCACTTCATTAGCGCTGCCAAAGAGATCAGCAAATGAATCGTCTCCATACGGGCAACAAGTGCATAGACTTTTTCATAGCCAATGCTTTGCCTTTGCTTGTAGCCTTTAGCCACAAGTCGTGGCTTGTATCTCTCCACATATCCATCAATATTCTTCTTTGTCTTATATACCCATTTTACTCCAATTGTTTTATGACCCTTGCGAAGAGTTGTTAACTCCCAAGTGTTATTCTTCTCTATTGAATCGATCTCCTCCTCCATGGCTTGTCTCCACCTTTTGTCTGTAACAGCTTCATAAAAGTTCATTGGTTCACTGTCAGCAAAGAAACAATATAAAAATCAAAATTAGTAACTTCTTCTGTGTCCTCATAGAGCTCTTAAATACTCCATATCCTTTGCAGCTGTTCATTTGAACTTTCTTGAGAAGAGGGAGATGCAACATTGGTTGGAGAAGGAGGTGGAGTTGTATCCTACACAGGTTCCACGGTCTCTGGTTCTTCTTCATCACCAAAGTATGGAACAAAATTATATGAAGTTTCTTCCTGAGCTTCCCAATTCCATGCCAATTCTTCATCAAATTCAACATCACGACTCACCACTACCTTACCGCTGTTTGGGTTGTATAATTTGTAGCCTTTTGAACTCGTATCATAGCCAACAAACACATGATTGAAACTTCGATTATCAAGCTTTGCTCTCTCTTACTGTGGCACATGAGCATAGGCTATGCTCCCAAAGATTCTCAAGTGCTTAACACTTGGCTTTCTTCCACTCTATGCTTCTTGAGGAGTTTGATCTCTAACATTTCTTATTGGAAACTTGTTGTTCAAATAAATTGCACAAGAAACAGCTTCAGCCCGAAATTCCTTGGGCATACTTTTAGCTTTCAACATACATCTAGCCATATTAATAATCATTGGATTCTTTCCGTCCGCAACTCCATTTTGTTGGGGTAAATAAGGTACTGTTATAGGGCGACGAATTCCATGAGATTGACAAAAATTATTAAATTCTTTTGAAGAGAATTTGCATCCTCTATCAGACCTTAAAGCTTTTGTTTTATAGCCACTTTATTTTTTCATAAGTACATTGAAATTTTTAAAAGCAGCAAAAGCTTTAGATTTTTGGTTCAAGAAATAAACCCAAGTCTTTCTACTAAAGTCATCAATGAAAAGCATAAAGTATTTACTTTTACCAAGAAAAGTAGATTGATTGGCCCACACACATCAATGTGAAAAAGTTGGAGCAGCTTGGTTGATCTTGACATGGACTCCTTCGAAAAACTCCACCTTGCATATTTTCCAAGAAGACAAGCTTCACACAATTGATTGAGATGGTTGATTGGCAGTATCGCATGCACCATATTTATTTCTCCTATTGATTTGAGTGCTTCAAAATTCAAGTGCCCAAATTGCATGTGCCAACACCATGATTTATCTTGCACATTACCCTTCAAACACTTTGCATCAATTATCTTAAGATTTTAAAAAATAATCTATTCTTTGCCATATGCACTTTAGCAATTAATATTCCACCTAAATCTCTAAGCCAAAAATGCATATTTTTCAGGCGGATATCATATCCCTTTTCAAGAAGTTGTCCCAAACTCAAAATATTACTTTTAAATTTTGGCACATAATAAACATCTTGAATTAACTTGCGGCCACCATTTTTACAGGAGATCATAATCGTACCTATTCCTTCAATTTAAATCTTTAAGGTATCTCCAAAGGACACATTACCTCTCACTGTTTTATTGATATCCAAAAAATTCTCTTTGTATTCACACATATGGTTGCTTGCTCCATTGTCCAAATACCACGAGCTACAATCATTCATGTCTTCTTCTTTGAGTGCCAACAACAATGTTGACTAATCTTATTCTTTCTTGTCGTCAATAAGGTTAGCTTTCTATTCAACACTGCTACGACATTTCCAAGAGTAATGGCCAAATTTATGACAATTATAACACTCAATTTTTGATTTGCCATACCTTTGTCTATTATTTTCTTTGTAATAGCCACGTCCTCTTCCTCCTCTTTGTCCACGACTATGACCTTTGAAAGTTTGGTGGATTTTAACTTCATTATTGAAGTTGTTACCATTACTTCTTTCTCTTCCATAGTTGCCACGGCCTCGGCCTCGTCCATTCCCTCGATAGCTCTTTTCACCTCCATAATCCTTAAAGGATGTCTAAGTTTTAAGAAGTTGCTCCAGTGGCACTTCTTGTCTCCTCTTGATCTTTTCTTCGTGGGCCTGTAAAGAACCCTCCAATTGCTCCATCATCATAGAGTCTAAATCTTTAGACTCCTCAATAACACACACCACAAAATCAAATTTAGGTGTTAAAGTACGAAGGATATTTTTTACCACACAGACATCTTCTATGTGCTCCCTGTATCTTCTTAATTGATTTACAACAGCCTCACTTTTGAACAATAATCCGAAATGCATTCGGATTCTTTCATTTTTAAAACTTCAAAATCAGCCCTTCGAGTTTGAATTTTTACCTTTCTCACCTTGTCAACTCCTTGAAGAGAATTTTGTAAAATCTCCCAAGCTTCCTTTGAGGTGGTAGCATCTACCACCTTCTCAAATATGGCATTATCTAAACATTGGTAGATGAGCGCGAGGGATTGTTGATCTTTCTTCCTCGTCTTTGCCAAGACATCTTTTTTATTTTGAGGCAGAGCTTCCTCACTATCGGGTTTTGCATACCCTTTATCTACGATTTCTCACACATCCTGGGAGCCAAGAATAGCTTTCATACCTAGACACAAATTTTTATAATTATCTTTTGTGAGACGGGGGTACTGAAAAGACAACAGACCATTATTTGTCATGGCTCTAATACCACGCTGTTGAAAAAAATAATAATCCCGCCCAGGAATAATATCCACGATAAATAACAATAACACAAGAGAGTAACAATGACACCAACTCTTTTAACGAGGTAAAATACAATATCCGAGCGGAGCAATATTACCACTATAATATTACAACTTAGTAGTATCAATTGACTACTACAACTTCAAAATAAGTAACACTCTTTATTTTAAACAACTCACTAATATTACTCACACTCACTATTTATCTCACAGACTACAATCTGTGGATTATTCTCTCTAACTTCTATTGCTTCTCTGTATTTGGTATGTTTGAAATGAGACAACATCCTCCCTATTTATAGTTGAACGAATGCTCACCAAAACCAATCAAAATCTATTCTGTTGCCTACTTGCCAATTTGCAAGATTGAAAATTGGTTATAAAATTTGGTTCCACTGTCCAAGCTTAATTATAGCCTCCCACTAGCTTTTATTTTAACCAATCACATCTCTTTCTTTTCTTTTTATTTTTTCTAATTGTTTATTTTATTTAGGGACTTGTCCCACATATAGGTCACACAGGCACAACTTTATCGTTGCTTTAAGACTCCCCTTCCATACAAGTATAGGCCTAATTAATGCTATGAAATATTTTTTTTTCTCTTGATCATTATATCTTTGTTAATCTAGGAAGTAAAGAGATCGACGCCTCGATATATAACTTCTCACATATTATTCAGCTAATTATTTGTAAAAGTGTGCTAAAAATCTTTAAGGTGTGACATAAAAGAAATCACCTAATCTTCAGTTTTGTTAGTAAGCCATTATGGTGAAATTTTCTTTCCAAATTAAATTTGATAATCTTTTCATGACTTGTAATAGTGTTATAACTATATATTTACCCGAAAATTGGATATAGTTGAATTTATACGTAGTTCTAAGGATATGTGATAAAGCTCAATACAAATCGTAAGGATAAAAGGGAATATCCAATATCGACTACAAAGAATGTAAAATGGACAAAGTCGTAAAGAAGAAGATTTTTAGGATTAAGCAAGATGGATCAGTCTTTTATTCGGCTCAAAAATAGTAACTCTTGAATATAAGAGGATGTGGTGCTTGAATTACAATGTGAGCTTTAAATCAAAAAACTTTGCCCTCCGGAAATGATAAAACCCCCTCTTTATAATAGAGGGACCTTACTTTAAATTTAATTAAAAAAATACTCAATGGGAGATCCATGATAAATCAGCTTTTCCACAATTCCTGCCAAGATTTCCTCATCTAGTGGGATTGCAACGTCTTATGTCTGTGAGTCCGATCTGACTCGAGCTTTTGATCTCGGCTTGAGCCTCATTCTAACTCGAGCTCTCAATCTTTGGCTTAAGCTCGATTCTGACTCGGACCCTTGAATTGATTCGGGGTCGATGTTGGTTGGTCTCCGGCTCATAAGCTTGATAGCTTTACTCTGCATCAAAGTTCGATTTGGATTCGAGCTCAATAACGATATTGAACTCAACATTGATCGGCCCCTCGGGTTCGAGGCTTGTTTGCTCCATCTTTGGAAACAATCTGTAAGTCTCACTTCGATCGACTATCATTCGAACTCAAGCAGACATGCAAAGGCCGAAATCTATTTCAACCGTATACAGATAGTCCCCTCGTTTCTCAAAATGAATGTGGTGAGAAATGATAAGATCTTTTAATGGCTCGATCGGATTATAACCTGACGTTTCCATCAGGCTCGACCATGATGCATGTGATAGCTATTCCGTCGGTTTAGTCTTTCAATGCATTTAATGCATGTCAGATGGTGGTCATCCACCGCTGATACTGAACCGCCATCATTTGAACCTATAAATAACCCTTCCTTTTATCATTTACCACTTTTACATCTTCTATCTTCCAAATTTCCCAAGTCCCTTTTCGTATTCTCTAACTTACCCGTAAATCTGTGGTTTCTTTTTGCAAAAGCCCCTCTTCAATTCTACAAAATCTTTGTCACTTTCTTCTATTTCTCACCTCTGAATTCGAAAATGGCAAAAATGTCACAAACCATTCCTCAGAAAGAGAAGGCTTCATCTTCATAATGTGCCGCCGATGATACACCAGCAGAACACGGCCCGAGGAGTGCGTTCCCGGGGCGTGTGTCCTTACTTCTGATTTTAAGGTCGATAAAGGCTCACTGGTCCCTGGCCGATGTGAACCAGTATCAAGGTACATATGTGCGATAACCGAGAAGCACCTCCAACAGCTAAAGAAAGATTGCAATTGGGATTAAAAAAAAATAATGATTCCTTCTTCTGATGAAGATATCACTTCTTACGTGAAAGGGTTTTTGAATGTGTATACTTACCCTTTCACGTTAGGTCCCCTCGATTCCATTATTATTGACTTCTGTCATCAATACCAAATAACCCTAGGCCAGGTCCATCCTTCTTTTTGGTGGATCGTTATCTTGATCTGATACTTTGTGAACAAAATCGAGGGGATGCCGTTCACCCNGAAGCACCTCCAACAGCTAAAGAAAGATTGCAATTGGGATTAAAAAAAAATAATGATTCCTTCTTCTGATGAAGATATCACTTCTTACGTGAAAGGGTTTTTGAATGTGTATACTTACCCTTTCACGTTAGGTCCCCTCGATTCCATTATTATTGACTTCTGTCATCAATACCAAATAACCCTAGGCCAGGTCCATCCTTCTTTTTGGCGGATCGTTATCCTGATCCGATATTTCGTGAGCAAAATCGAGGAGATGTCGTTCACCCTCGACCATCTTATCTGATTGTATCGTCCTTGACTTTTTCGAGGAGGGTTAAGAAAACTTCAGCGTCGGGCTACCAAGGCTTTGTTCTCGAGTATTGACGAGGACAGGGATCATGGCTGGATGGGCAGGTTCGTTTGAGTGAGGACTTCGGACCTGATTCCGACCGAAAAGATGTCGTTTCCCGAGGAGTGGAATATTAAAACATAAGTGTAATCCCACTGTTTCTTGTATTTTGTTCTTTTCATTTTTTTTCTCATCGACACTCTTATTGTTGTGATGTAGCGGTTCCCTAGATGCCCGGAGCAGTTTCCGATCTCAAGAACTGGGTACGAGCTCTTGTTTCGACCTCCACATAAGTCGAGTGCTCATGGCGTGATTTGTCAAAGGGTCGGTGGGAGGCCAAAAATCATGGTAATCCCCTTTCTCGTACTATTTGATAGTTCGAACGAGGTAGTTTCCAAATATCTTAATAAACTTTTCCATATGCATGTCTGGGTAAAGATGCGATTTTGAGGCCTTTGTCCAACGAGGAAGAAACTTTGGCCTCTGTCCCAAAGCCGGTGAAGGGAAATAAAAGGAAAAGAGCCACTGTTCCCGAAGATCCAAAACCGAAGAAGAGGACGGCTCATAAGCCGAACAAGAATGACATTCCTTTGACCACGGAATCAGTTCTGCATCTAAGGAATGAGGATGAAGAAAAAGAAGAAAATGATGGATCCGCACTGGCGGCCCGAACGAAGAGAACCACCGATGCCCCATCGGTTGCTGGATCAATGATGCTTTATGAGGCTCTGCCTTGAATTGAGGATATATCGGAGAAAGATTCGGGTGGAATCCCTGAATTATCGGAGATCGAAGACTCATCTCATCGGAGCCAATGGATGGGGGATATGTCTGAAAGGGCCCTCGAATCCCTTGGAACCGAAGAGAATGCTTCAAGTGATTCATTTGGGGCAGCAACAATCGAAGATTCGCCCACCTTTCCCGCTTTTTCCGAAGGGGTGATTCGGGAAGTCCAAGCTCTGGGGGACCTCGATCTAGACAGGCCTCATTATGGAGAGGATCCCTTTCGTGACCTATTTACAGGTGTCGAGGACGTTGCCGGTACTGGTGATGAACCGGATCATTTTCATGGGGTGCGGCAGGCTTTGAATCAGGTAAGCCTTAAAATTATTTTGTTGGTACTATCTTTATGTTTACTTTTCGTTATCTTCGTTTCCTGTTTCTTTTGTAGGCAGTGGCAGTTCATCGAGAAATATGTTCTCGGTCCCAAAATGAGTTGTGTCGATACGAGGCCGAACTTCAACGGGTTACTGATGAGAGAAAATACCTAACACTTCTCTTAGGGCAAAGAGAAGAGGAAATAAAAGACCTCCGAGCTGAGTTGGACAAGGCTTATCGAGATCAGACCGACTTGTCTGAGCAGGTAATGATACTTTTAAAAGCCTATGGGTTTAATACCGGAACGATGGCTAAATATTTGGTCTCACAGTTGTAGCAAAAAATTGAGATGATCAGGAAGCTTCGTGAGGAGGTCGGCGTGATAAAAGCAAAGTCTTTGCAGTGGAAAGAAGGTATGGACCACTTTGCTGCAGAGAAAGAAACTACTCGAGCCCAGTTATCATCGGCCAAAACCGAACTTCAGAGAACGAAGGAAAAAGGCCTGGTTCAAGCAAGAAGAATAGAGGAGCTCGAGGCTCGGTTGGCCTCTGTACTTGTCAAGGCCGAATTTGATGCCGAAAAGGCAAAGGCCGATGCGGATGCACTCGTGGCCGTCTATCGGGCCGGTGCTGAAGCTGCCCAGGTCCAAGCAAGAAAGGCAGCCGAGACCGTCGATACTCGAGCACATTGGGTCGCCGAACTTGCTAAGTGCCGATCTCGGAGGGAAACCCTCGGGGAGATCTATGCTCGTGGTTTCGATCTCGCTGAAGAAATAAAAAGGGCAAAAGAACTTGAAGCTGATGCTGAAGCCCTGGTTTCCGATGGCGATGATGATGATGATGGGAGTGAGAGCGGATCCGAGAATGGGAGGGGAGCCCGATAGAGAAGAGAATGCTCCTGAGGATGACCGGGAAGCTTAGTCCTTAATTTTTACGTTGTAATCAATCATGTAGACTAATTTGTATATAGATAATTTTTTCGACTTGCTTCTATTTTGTGAAGACTTTATTCATGCCTTATGAATGTTTTCACAAGGATTTAAACAACTTAATCAAATTTAGACTTCGTAGCCTCTATAATCGAGCGAGAACTTGAAGTGATGTATCCCTTAGGATTATTAGTTGAGTCAATGATTCGAGCTCGATGTAGTGTAGCTCGTAGGCATAATGGTCGAGTGAGTGCTTGCTCGAACGTAAAATAAAAGTAGCCCATAGGCTTAGTAGTCGAGTGAATGATTCGAACTCGAAGTAATGTAGCCCGTAGGCGTAATGGTCGAGTGAGTGCTTTCTCGAACTCAAAATAAAAGTAGCCCATAGGCTTAGTCGTCGAGTGAATGATTCGAACTCAAAGTAATGTAGCCCGTAGGCGTAATGGTCGAGTGAGTGATTGATCGAACTTGAAATAAAAGTAGCCCGTAGGCTTAGTTGTCGAGTGAATGATTCGAACTCGAAGTAATGTAGCCTGTAGGCGTAATGGTCGAGTGAGTGATTGATCGAACTTGAAATAAAAGTAGCCCGTAGGCTTAGTTGTCGAGTGAATGATTCGAACTCGAAGTAATGTAGCCTGTAGGCATAATGGTCGAGTGAGTGCTTGATCGAACTTGAAATAAAAGTAGCCCGTAGGCTTAGTCGTCGAGTGAATGATTCGAACTCGAAGTAATGTAGCCCGTAGGCGTAATGGTTGAATTTATCTTAATTCTGTTTGCGTAATAAATCTCCAAATAGAGGAATTTTTCTTGGATATAAGATGCCGGTAAAGAGGAGAACTTTCTTTGCAAGTCACTATAAATGTGTTCATGTTTCGCTCCTGGGTTCAGGCCAACTACATGAGCATGGTTCGTTTTGACCATTTGGCTCTTACAACTTTTCCTATTGGAACCCCGTTACGAAATAACTTTCTTGCATCAGAACTTGATATATTTGAGGGCTAATTCCCCCCTAATATTCGAGGTCGATTGTAAAGAGGTCTCAGATACTGTTATAAGTGCAGCACGATCATTTGTTTCCACGTTAAAAACCTTGCCGAAAGTTCATTTGGGATAAAACCGGTCTAAGGGAAAAAAGAGTGCAATGCGTGCTTTCAGATCTATGGCTTCGTATCGAAGGATCCATCTTAGCTCCTGATCGGACTTCTGCAGGGGTCAGTTTTGAAATGTAAATGAATATGCAAGGATCGTACCTTAGTAGTAGTATCAGTTTAGATATGACACATTCCAATTGCTTGATAGCTGTTTGCCGTTTATAATGCCGTGCTTGTATGATCCCTTTCCTACGTTCTCGAGAACATGGTATGGTCCTTCCCAGTTCGGTCCTAGTTTTCCTTCGTTCGGATTTCGGGTATTCAGGGTGACTTTCCTTAGAACCAAGTCCCCGGGCTTAAAATGGCGGAGCTTGGTTCTTCGATTATAGTATCTTTCGATTCGTTGCTTTTGGGCGGCCAATTGGACGAGAGCAACTTCTCATTTTTTGTCCGATAATTCGAGGCTAGTGTTCATAGCCTCGTTATTTGATTCTTCTGTCGTGTATCGAAATCTGGTACTGGGTTTGCCGACTTCGACTGTTATCAATGCTTCAGACCCATATACTAAGGAGAACGGGATTGCCCCTGTACTAGATTTTGACGTTGTTCGATATGCCCAAAGGACTTCAGGTAGGATTTCTCTCCACTTTCCTTCAGCGTCGTTCAGCCTCTTCTTTAGGTTTTGAATGATAGTTTTGTTCGTTGATTCGGCCTTTCCGTTCCCACTGGGGTAGTACGGTGTTGATAATATCCTTCTTATTTTGTGATCTTCGAAGAATTTTGTCACTTGCTGCCAACAAATTATTTCCCATTGTCACATACTATTTCGGCGGGTTTCCCGAATCGACATACGATATGATCGCAGATAAAGTCTATAACTTCTCTCTCTCTTATTTTCTCGAACGCATGAACATCAACCCATTTAGAGAAATAGTCAGTCATAAATAAAATAAATTTGGCTTTACCTAGGGTCGATGGCAGAGGGCCGACGATATCCATTTCCCATTTCATGAATGGCCATGGGTATAGGACTGAGTGAAGTTGCTCTCCAGGTTGATGGATCATTGGCGCAAACCTTTGACATTTGTCACATTTTCGAACAAATTCCTTTGCATCTTTGCCCATATCGATCTAATAATACCCTGCTCTGATTATTTTTCGAACTAATGGATCGGCGCCGGAGTGATTCCTACAAGTGCCCTCATGCACCTCACATAGGATGTAATCGGTATCTCCCGGACCCAAGCATACTGCCAATGGTCCATCGAATGTCCTTCGGTATAGCGTTCCATCTGAAGCCAACGTGAATCGAGCAGCTTTAGTCCGTAGGGCCCTTGAATCTTTAGGGTCTGATGGGAGCTTTCCGCTCTTTAAGTATTCAATATACTTATTTATCCAATCCCAGGTTAAGCTCGTAGAATTTATCTCGGCGTGACCTTCTTCGATCATGGATCTCGAGAGTTGAACCACAGTCCCCGAGCTCAAGTTACCTTTCTCGACCGACGAGCCCAAATTCGCAAGTGCATCAGCCTCACTGTTTGCTCTCGTGGAACATGCTGTGAAGTCCATTGTTTGAAATTGTGCAAAGTGACATGTAGTTTGTCCAAATACCGTTGCATTCTATCTTCTAAAACTTCGAAGGTTTTGTTTACTTGACTTACCACCAGCAAAGAGTCACAATTGGCTTCTATGACTTCTGCTCCCAAGTTTTTAGCTAGCTCGAGACCTGTAATCATGGCCTCATACTCGGTCGTTGTTAGTCAATCTGGTAGTTTTAATAGATTGCGTAATAATATTACCCATGGGTGGCTTTAAAACTATGCCTAGCCCAGACCCCTTCACGTTCGAAGCCCCGTCCGTAAAAAGGGTCCATACTCCCGATGACGTACCCGATTTCAACAGAAGTTCTTTTTCAACTTCGGGTACGAGGGTTGGTGTGAAATCGGCCACGAAATCTGCTAAAATTTGAGACTTGATGGCCGTACGGGGTTGATATTCGATATCGTATTCACTAAGTTTGACGGCCCATTTAGCTAATCGTCCTGATAGTTCGGGCTTGTGCAAAATATTACGAAGCGGGTAAGTGGTTAATACGTATATGGGGTGACATTGAAAGTACGGTCTTAACTTTCTAGAGGTGCTTATCAGTGCAAGTGCCAGTTTTTCTAGGTGCGGATATCTAGTTTCAGCTTCTCCTAAGGTCCAACTTATATAATAAATGGGAAATTGCGTACCTTGCTCTTCCATAACTAGGACACCGCTTACTGCGATTTCCGATACTGCCAAGTACAAGCAGAGTTTTTCATCTATTTTTTGGAGTGTGAAGTAATGGTGGGCTCGATAGATATTGTTTTAGTTCCTCTAATGCATGTTGGCATTCTGGGGTCCAAGCAAAATCGCTCTTCTTTTTAAGTAGAGAGAAAAATTTGTGACTTCGATCTGATGATCTCGAAATGAATCGGCCCACGGCTGCAATCCGTCCTGTTAGCCTTTGTACAGCTTTCACGCTGTCCATGATGATGATGTATTCGATAGCCTTGATTTTATCGGGGTTAATCTCGATTCCCCGATTTGATACCATGAAGCCGAGGAACTTGCCCGAACCGACCCCGAAAGCACATTTTTCGGGGTTGAGCTTCATGTTGTATTTCCTCAAAATCTCGAACATTTCCTGCAAATGGGTCAAATGGTCCTCTGCGCACAAGGAATCAACTAGCATGTCATCAATATAGACTTCCATTGATTTACCTATTTGTTCTTCGAATATTTTATTCACTAGGCGTTGGTAAGTAGCCCCTGTAGTTTTTAGCCCGAATGGGCATCACGTTATAACAATATGTTCCATATTTGGTGACAAATGAAGTTTTTTCCTAGTCTTCGGGGCTCATCTGGATTTTATTATACCCGGAGTAGGCATCGAGAAAAGTGAGGATCTCGTGGCCGGCCATGGCATCGGTCATGCGATCGATGTTGGGCAGCGGAAAAGAATCTTTGGGGCATGCTTTGTTCAAATCCTCATAGTACACACACATTCTAAGTTTATTCCCTTTTTAGGCACTACAACTACATTGGCTAACCATTTGGGATATTTCACCTCCCGAATGGACCCTATCTTGAGGAGTTTGGTTACCTCGTCTTTTATGAATGCGTGCTTTACCTCGGACTGGGGTCTTCTCTTTTGCTTTACCGGTCTGAACCTAGGGTCCAAGCTTAGCCGATGCGTCATTATGTCCGGTGGGATCCCTGTTATATCTAAATGGGACCAGGCAAAGCAATCAATGTTATTGATAAGAAATTGAATAAGTTTCTTCCTGAGTTCGGGGCTCAACCCCGTTCCCAGATATACCTTCCGTTCGGGCAAGTGTTCGATTAGTGTGACTTGCTCCAGTTCCTCAATCGTTGATTTGGTGGCGTCGGAGTCATTGGGAATCACGAAGGATCGAGGGATCCTCTGATCATCATCTTCTTCGATCTTCTGGTTATCTGGTTGGGTCAAACCCGATGTCTGTGATTTTTATTTGGTATCTCGTTTCCCTTCTGACCCCGATCCCTTTACTGGCGAAGGCGAGGATATTGGTTTCGCTTCCTCGATGGTGAGAATTTCTCTTGCGGCTGGTTGTTCTCCGTACACTGTTTTGACTACTCTAGATATTGGGAATTTGAGGACCTGGTGTAGGGTCGAAGGTACAACTCTCATGTTGTGGATACATGGCCTTCCAAAAAGGGCGTTGTATCTCATGTCGCCTTCGATTACGTGAAACTTCATTTTCTGGATTATTCTAGCCATGTTTATTGGTAGAATTATCTCGCATTTGGTGGTTTCACATGCCATATTGAATCCGTTTAGAACCAGGGTTGTGGGTACGATCTGGTCCTGCAGGCCAAGCTGTTTTACGACCCTCAATCTGATGATGTTTGCCGAGCTACCTGGATCAATCAACACAAGCTTAATTTTAGTTTTATTCATGAGTACGGATATTACCAGTGCGTCGTTATGAGGTTGTATGACTCCTTCTGCATCTTCATCACTGAAGGACAACGTTTCTATAGGTGTGTAATCTTGAGTTCGAGATCGTTTTTCTCTCACAATCGACGTCTTAGTGCGTTTAAGCACTGGTCCCTGAGGGGTATCGACGCTGCTGATGATCATGTGAATGACGTGTTGTGGTTCTTCTTGTTCGTTGTGCTTGCCGAAATTCCTGTTTTTAAAATGGTTCTTCACTCTATCACTCAAAAATTCTCGAAGGTGCCCTTTGTTGAATAACCGGGCTACTTCCTCTCTTAGTTGCCTGTAATCTTCCATTCTGTGGCCATGGGTGCCATGATATTCACACATTTAATTGGGATTCCTCGGGGCAGGATCGGTCTGCATAGGTCGAGGCCATTTAGTGTCTTTGATGTGTCCGATAGCCGATACGATGGCGGATGCATCAATGCTAAAGTTATACTCCGATAACCGAGGTGCTTCCTTAGATTCGGCAGGCCTATGGAACCTACTTCTGTTCATCAGCCCCCGGGACCCTTGACCTCGGTCATTTCTTTTGTTATTTTGCCTGAGGTTATGTCTCGATTCACTGACTCTATGGCTTCTGTTGTACGGTTGGTATCGATCCTCGATCGGACCTCGTTCTCGATTAGTATCCCTTCGAACAGCAGGTTCAGACCCCAATTGATCATCTTCGACCCTAATTTTTGATTGGTACCGATTGTGCACGTCGGCCCACGTGATGGTTGGGTATTCGATCAAGTTATGCTTTAATCGCCGTGAAGCTGTACTTCGTTCATTCAAACCTTGAGAGAAAGCCTGAACAGCCCAATCGTCTGTGACTGGTGGTAAGTCCATTCGTTCCATTTGAAAATGAGATACGAATTCTCTCAGCATCTCGTTATCCTTTTGCCTTACCTTGAAGAGGTACAATTTCCTTGTTGTAACTTTTATGGCGCCGGCATGTGCTTTCATAAAAGAATCTGCTAACATGGTGAACGAATCGATCGAATTTGGTGGTAGGTTGTGATACTAAATTATTTCCTTTTCGAGAGGGGCTCTCCGAATTTTTTTAACAAAACAGATTCGATTTCATCATCTTCTAAATCATTTCCCTTGATGGCGCATGTGTAAGAAGTGACGTGCTCGTTGGGATCGGTTGTTCCGTTATATTTGAGAATTTCGGGCATACGAAATTTTTTGGGGATTGGTTTTGAGGCTGCGCTCGAGGGGAAAGGTTTTTGCACGAATTGTTTCGAATCCAACCCTTTTATCATTGGTGGAACTCCTGGGATCTGATCGACCCTAGAGTTATAAGTTTCTACTTTTTTATCGTTGGCTTCGACTCACTTTGTGAGTTTCTCGAGCAATTTAGCAATTTCGGGAGTAGTCCCCGATTCTTGCTCATTTGACTTTACTATGGGTGGCTCCGTTCTGTGGGTGATTTCTTGAGGTGGATTGGGCTCCGGCCTGCTTTGTAGCTGGGTTTGGCTCTGCAACTGAGCTATTGCTGCCTGTTGGGCTTGCAACATTTCGAAAATCACATGCAAGCTAACGCCGTTTTCCTCGACGTTGTGGGTATCTCGAGCCGCAGACTGAGTGCCATCATGGATGCTATTCTCGGGTTCATCATGTAGGTTCGCCTCAATGGCTATATGCGAATTGATGTCTATTGGCGCTCCGATTCGAGCTCCAACGGCATTTACAAGTGGTCTTTCAATACCGGGTGTCAAGTTGTTGTTTTCATCTTGAAGACTGGCCCCGTTGTCGATTGGTGAAGCCATTTGATTGATGGTTAGTCATAGCTAATCCGAAATTCAAGAAATTTTTGGAGACAAGCGCAAAACACAATGGCGTATTTTTTCAGATTCGCATCAAATAACCATTGTTATCCTTAGCCCCACGGTGGGCGTCAAGCTGTTTACCCGAAAAACGGATAGAGTTGAATTTATATATAGTTCTAAGGATATGTGATAAAGCTCAATACAAATCGTAAGGATAAAAGAAAATATCAAATATCGACTACAAAGAATGTAAAATAGACAAAGTTGTAAAGTAGAGAATTTTTAGGACTAAGCAAGATGGATCAGTTTTTTATTAGGCTCAAAAATAGTAACTCTTGAATATAAGAGGATGTGGTGCTTGAATTACAATGTGAGCTTTATATCAAAAACCTTGCCCCTCCAGAAATGATAAAACCCCTCTTTATAATAGAAGGACCTTACTTTAAATATAATTAAAAAAAATACTCAATGGGAGATTCATGATAAATCAGTTTTTTCACAATTCCTGCCAAAATTCCCTCATCTAGTGGGATTGCAACGGCTTGTGTCTGTGAGTCCGATCTGACTCGGGCTTTTGATCTCGGCTTGAGCCTGATTCTAACTCAAGCTCTCGATCTTTGGCTTAAGCTCGATTCTGACTCGGACCCTTGAATTGATTCGGGGTCGATGTTGGTTGGTCTCCGGCTCATAAGCTTGATAGCTTTACTCTGCATCATAGTTCGATTTGGATTCGAGCTCAATAACGATATCGAACTCGAAATTGATCGGTCCCTCGGGTTCGAGGCTGGTTTGCTCCATCTTTGGAAACCATATCGAAGTCTCACTTCGATCGACTATCATTTGAACTCGAGCAGACGTGCGAGGACCGAAATCTATTTCGACCGTATACACTATACAAAGCGAAGTGAATTTTTGTGAAGGTTTGTGGTATTAGTCTGTTAATCTTTTGATGAGTTACGCTAAAGGTATATTAAGATAAGTGTTTTTTCATTAAGGTTTAAATGTTCATCCTGCAAATGAAAGATACATCAGAAGGAAAAGTATCATACTCAATTTATAATGGTCAGTGATGACTGATGACTTTTGGATGTTTTGGAGGCACAGAAAGTACCAATGATCTACGTAACAGTACTGTTAAGAATATAACTGAAAATAGCAAGATATTTAGCATTTTATATTATTATCTAAGTATTTGTGCAAAACACATGGTAACTAACTCTAGTTAAGTATTTAAAATTATTTTTAAATAAAGTGACATGTGTTATTTGTGTAGTGGTCGAGTGTAAACACCCGGTGCAGATAAATTTATACTGTATATTCTTACTGTATTAGTGAAAAAGAAATAAATGAATAAAATTGTAGAACATCAGTAGGCCAATGACCTCTATTATTATGAAAAAGAACACATAGAGTTTTGGAGCTATACTAACTTTTCTTTGGAATATGAAGTCAAACACTGTAACAACTAGACTACCTAGGAAAAAAAATAAGTGAAATTAATATCTTCTTTTTTGGCTCACAGGCCAAAACAATTCCGGGAGCCTGAATTGTTTTTGGGAGAGTTTTTGCACATCCAGGGTAGAAAGAGCAATCAAGAAAGAATCGCCACTAGCTTTATGCTCTATAAAAATAAAGCGGCGAACTTACTCATCGAGGTGACTTACTACTTTTTTCAGAACAGAAAATATATATGTCATTTTATTGTGACAAGTTTGCAAACTAACTATGACCCAAGGGCATTTGTTTAGCAATCAATAGAGTTGGAATAAAGAGTACTACTATAGGAGACCTGATTGAATCTCAGTAAAGACAAAAATAGTTAGGTGACCTCATGTCCAAATATCTAAAGTTTAGTAGGTAGATATTTATCTGATAGCTATACTATTGGAAGGATACACATACTTGGAAAATAGTTGAGTGTACGCAGTTGGTCTAGACATTATTAATATCGAATAAAAAAAAAAGGGTTTCCAACTTGACTATCTCAAATGCTTAGTATCACACGCAAATGAAGGCGGATAGATTAACAATCACTATTCGTTACCACCCCATAAGTAAAATGTGCTGCATGAATATTAAGATAATGAGGGTAGTTTTGTCATTTTTCATGTAATTAGTTAGTGGATCTATATAGCTGGATGGGACACGAACTTTGTACCTAACTCTGATTTTTTGTTAATGAGATATCTCTTCTTTTTCTCTACCTCCTCTCTTTAAGATCTTCTCTGAACTTCATTTCTGAACTCTAGGTCACGAATTGGAGCACAATCTGCTCAATTCTTCATGGTATAAGAGCGGCGAGCAAGGGACTAAGTGAGATTCCTTGAAATTTAATTGTAAATCATTGCTGAAGAAGGTCGATTAAGGTTCATCGCCATGGGAGATGAAGAACTCAAAATCGACCACCACCATCCGCTTTATCTGCAACCTTCCGACACTCCTGGTGTGACTCTAATAGATTTTAAGCTCACGAGACCTGAGAACTATGGATTGTGGAGTATATCGATGTGTATGACATTGTTGGTAAAGAATAAGCTCAGATTCATCAAAGGAACTTGTTGGAAAAGCTTGTATAAAGGAGCGCTAGCAGAGCAATGGTGTAACGATCCGGCCAATGAATTTGACTATTTTAGCTCCGGTTTTCCTACTTGATGCTTTACATATGTGTATTTATGGTTATATAACTTTCTGGGGTGGTTGGTTTGGTTTCGAGGAAGTTTTGAATTGAATTGAGATACTTAGTCCCTTGGTTGGAGGCTTAAGTTGTGAGGGTTGATCGGAGTTTAACTTTTGTGTAGACGGCCCTATAATGGTGTTGTGGTAGTTCTGATAGGTTCTTATGTTAATTTTGAACTTAGGGGTATGTAAAGATTTGGATTTGGAGGTTCCTAGATTGTTTTGGTTTGAATTGGCGAAAGTTTAAAAATCGAAGATTTGGAAGGTTGGTAAGTTTGATCGAGAGTTGACTTTGATAATATCGGATTTAGATTTTAGTTCTGGGAGTTGAAATAGGTCTGTTGTATCATTTGAGACTTGCATGAAAAGTTTGAGGTCATTTCGAGTTGTTTAGGCATGTTTGGCGTAAGTTTCGAACTTGGAAATTTGGATTAGTTTCTTAGGCTTGAATTGAGATGAGATTCGTGGTTTGATATTGTTTTGTGTTATTTGAGGCCTCGAGTAGGTCCGTGTTATATTTTGGGATTGATTGATTTGTTTGGACGGGGTCCTGGGGGCCCGAGTATGTTTTGGATTGATTTCAGATAATTTTGGATGGAATTGGCATTGATAAAGAATTTATGATTTTTGGTGTTTTCGCATCTGTGGAGGTTTGGCTGCAAATACGCCTTGGTTGAGCAGGTGCAAGGCTGGCCTGAAAGGTTTGATGTCAACAGATACGGAAGGTTTCCGCATAAGCGAATGCCATTCTGCAATGGGAGTCCGTAGAAGCAGAAGCGCATGTACGCTTAGAGGGCCCGGCGAAGCGGAGGTCGGGATTTTAGCGAGGATCGCAGATGCAGGCCTTTTACTGCAGAAAAGGCATCACATATGCGGTTAAGTGTCCGCAAATGTGGAATACTGAACATGATATTATTCGAAAGGTTTGGCTATTATCTCATTTTTGGAGTTGTGGATCTCGCTAGGGGCAATATTTGGAGGGCTTTAATCACAATTGAAGGTGTAAGTAATCCTTACCTGATTTTGGTACTAGATATTGATTACCCATAGATTATGGGGTTGAACTATGATTTTAGAGAATCAAGATTAATGATTTGATGGTCGATTTGAGGTTGGAATTGGATGAAACACATATATTTGGACTCGTATCGGAATGGGTGTTCGAAATTTATGAGTTTTGTCGGGTTCTCAAATGCGGGCTTTATGTTAACTTTTGGGTTGACTTTACATAATTGATTCAAGAACTTAGCTTTATTGTTTACCCAATTACCCAAAAGTCTATAAAAATCAACCCCAAACCAACACGGTCAAAATTCGAGTCAAGGGGTAGATTCCCACTACCCATAATCCTACGAATCCAAATATGAGATTAGATTTCAAAACCGAGTCCAAATCGACTTTTAAATCCTCAATTTATATTTCTAGAATTGTAGACAAACTCCCTAAATGTTTCCTCAAAATTCTATGTTTTGGGTGTTAATAATCCACGCAGATTCTTGATATATTAATGTCACGACCCAAACTGGAAGGCCATGACTGGAACCCGGGCCATACCTACCAAGTACCAACGTACATTTTATCTAATCTTTCTTATTATCTATAATGGCAACGAGATCAACATAAATGGTAGGCATGAATCATGAACAACCAACAATGACAGTTAATGGCATGAACATACATAACATGGGTCGACAAGACTGTCATGAAACTATTTATAAGTTACGAGCTGACAAGCTACCATGAGAGACTATACAACAAAAATAAGCCGACAAGGCAATCCAAACTATACATGAGTCGACACCTGTCTATCAGCCTCTAAAAGAACATAAGTGTTGCAACATTACCGGAACAGGGTACCGACATACCCATAATGTCTATAACAAAAGTGCATACCAAGACCACGGCAAGTCCGGAGAAGGGATCTCGCCAATAACCGTTGAATTGGGCAGCCTATTGTGGTGGGGGAGCTGTGTCTACCTATCTATCAGGACCTGCAGCACAATATGCAGCGTCCACAAATAAAAGGAACGTCAGTACGAATAAAGCACCGAGCATATAAGGCAGGAAAGCATAAATAAGAACAGTAATGTAAGCAAGAATAGAGAATATCCAACCTGTAACATCTGAGTGCCTCTGAGGGCGACTGACATGAAATACATGATATATACACACACACACACACACACACACACACACACACACACACACACACACACACACTTTTAAAAACATACGCCTCTATGGGCATTATTATTATCATATCGTACCCGGTCGTAATAGGCTCGGTAAAAACGTGCCCGGTCATCATAAGGCTCGGTAGAATCGTACCCGGCCACGTGGAGCACGGTAAAACCCAACTGATCAGTGGTTGCATAATAGGTGTCGTACCCGACCGACTATAGAGCGGCTAGGTAGAGTAAAGTAGGTATATATATATAATGTATGTTGGACTCATTGAAATCACATTCTGAACCTTTCGGAGTGATGTAAGATCGGTAACCTACGCACACGTTATTAGGACTTACTCTTCGTCACAGATCTTATAAGAATCAGGAAGTACCAACAACATTGATAACATAAGAATAAGAGAAGTAACATCAACATCAATCGTTCTAAGAGTGGAGTATCTTTGGAAGCTCATTCATTACATTATGTACAATCGGAGTCGTGCAAAAGAAGGAAAGGGATAGCCTCACATACCTTGTATATACTTCCCAACCTCAAGCTATGAAAATATCGCGACTCCTTAGTCTACAATAAGAGAAATAATACTATCGTTATCATTTAAGCGTCGTAACTATTATATATCGACCGCAACCTATTTTACGATGAAACGGACATAACCTCCCCTATTTATATGACTTCCCACAAGTTAAAACAATCACCAAACAGCCCAAACAACATCAATAATAATCATATTAAGCCTCCCAAAATAGTTCACCAACCAACAACATTACTAACAAGCCTTTCGATAGATATCTCACATGTTCTAGCTTCAACGACTTAGCCGCAACTTGGATAATCTTAAATACATGTAGATTAAGAGATTCCTTGCCTTTAAAAAGATATAACAACTCCAATTTGACTTAATTCACCATGAAATATCCTTCCAGTGCTGCCACAAGAAGGAAGCGAAACTAGCAATCAATTCGGGTTATTCGGCACTAGAATCACTTTGGAAAAATTAAAATCACCTAGGATAGATATTAAAAACTTGAGAAAGTATTTTACAGAACATAAACTACTTATAAAAACCTCCGACATGAGCTGGAACCATACAAAAATCAGCAACAACAAGAAGAACAAGAAACGTACTAGCGCCACGGGATTCCCGACACTTGATTTGTGTTGTTTGCCCTTTATTTGGGTCTTGGATCATGAGAGAACCTTGAGAGAGAGTTTTTAGGTGTCTAGGATTTGAAGAATGTGAAAAATAATGAGTTAATACGGGATTAAGGTGTCTCATATATATCAATATATCTGAACCGCCTATGCGAGTCCCATATAGAGCTGCTTGGGCAGTCTCGCAAAAATGCGAATATCTCTCTACTCCGATGTCGTATCGGCAAACAGTTTAATGTTTTGGAAACTACACTCATAGATCTGCAATTTTGTAGGTAGATCACTCCATAATTCTAAACAAATCGGGAGAAAAACTTAGTAACATTTGACCTATAATTTAAGTAAAATTATGAATGTAAGTTGCGACAACTTTTGTCGACTTTTATTTCATAAATCGTTTGACTTCAAGACTTATGATACGGATATTATATGACTCAAATACCTTAAAACACGACCTCCTAAGAATATTAAGTACCTCTAGTGTTACCCGAAAATACGGGTTACATCATCCTTGAGACGTTTAACTTCTAATACTTGTTAACCACTCTTATACATCCTTATAACATTTAAGACCAATAGGATTAACTTCTTACCATCTCAAAGATAATCTCTTCTCGGATTTACGTCGACTAACTTACGGCCTGATCTAACATACGCGAATATGGGTTGTAACAATTAATAATAATAGAACTGTATAGAAATCACTTACCCCAAATCCTTGTATAAAACTCCTCTTCAAATATCGCCCCTCTCCAAGTCTAGGATTCAAAATATGAGATAATGGGTTCAAGTCCCGAAATTCTTTCCAAATAACTAGCTATGGATGTCACATTTGTGATAAGGAGTTCGCAAATACGAGCCTCGCAAATGTGAGATATGGATCGCAAAAGCAAACATGTTACCCTAGCATCATTTCTCAAAAATACGACCAGGAGAGTCGCAAATGCGACCAAGTGTCGCAAGCGCGATTCTCCCTTCGCAAATGCAGATATCGAAATTGCGACACCAATTTTGCAAATGCGAAGCTGACCTTCTCAGACAACCCTCGCAAAAGTGACCAACAATCTGCAATAGTGAGTCTTCACAATTGCGAGCAGACCTTTATAAATTCGAGGTCTGCAGCACCAGAAAATCTTAGCTTCCTAAATTCAATCCCTAAACTCATCAGAAGCTCGCCAGAGCCCCTGAGGCCCCATACCAAACATCGACACAAGTATATAAACCTCGTAAGAACTCGCTCGTAAGTTCAAAACATAAAAATAACATCCACAACCAAGAATCAAATACCAAAACACATCATGTAAACTTTCAAGTTCAAGAACTTTAAGTATTCACAACCAAGCGTTCGGTTCACAAAACAGCTCGGATTGAAACTAAACTTTGCACACAAGTTCTAAATGATAAATCGAACCTACTCCAAGTCCCGGAATAACAATCCTAACCTGATAGCCTCACAGTCAACTCATGGTCAAAGTTATAAACTTTCTAAACCTTCAAATTGTCAACTTTCGATAAATAGAACCAAATCATCCTAGAAATCTCCAAATTCAAATTTGGACATACGTCTAAGTCTAAAATTACCATACGAACCTATTGGACTGTTGAAATATAAATTTGAGGTCGTTTACACAAAAGTCAAACCTTGGTCAACTCTTGCAACTTAAGCTTCCAATAATGAAACTAAATCTTCCAATTCACTCCAAAACCTTCCCGGAACCAAACTAACCGCCCCCGGAAGTCATAAAATAACAAATAAGCATACAAAAATCATAAAATAAAAAATCGGGGCTCAAATATATAAAACGACTGGTAGAGTTATTACACAATCATGGATACATTAAAACTCTTGGATATTATCTTTGATTTCAAAAGAGGTGCCATTGGCAAAACATTCCTTTTGCGCTCGAATCCGAGCAACAATTAGTGGAGTCAAACACTTATAAGTTCAAACCCCAGCAACTATACTGGAGTTTGTTCAAACCTTTATAGATTCAAACTAGTAACGATTACTAGGGTTCAAATTTTTATAGGCTCAAACCCCAGCAACAATTACTGATGTTTGAATCCTTTCGTATTGTTTCACGGATCTTGCTTTGCACTCCAGGAATCATTCCTGGATTTTGCACTACCAGAGGCTAAAAAATCAGGAATCATTCTTGGGGCTTCGAACTCCAGTAGCAATTGCTGGAGTTGTGTTTCATATTTTAGTTGGGGGCAAAAATATTAATTTACTCGAACCAGTGGCTACTTCAATGCATTTGAAAAGGCGGCCAAACTCTAATAGCAGGTCCAAAAAGTGGCTACGCCAACCAATTATGTTTATACCAAAATGGCACTTGCGAGGCAAGTCAAGCCTAGAGAAGGAAAAAAAGAGCTAAGTCAAGCCCGGTTATTGAACGAAAAAGAAAAAAGAAATAGTTAGCTTGTAAATATTTGCAATAAAAATATTCGTGTAAAAATTGAAACGTGATGAGGATGACATGAACAGAAGAAATGACCTTACAAAATCTCATGTATTTTATTTATTGATATCCTATGTTACTTTTATTAATTTTCTATGAAAAAAGTTATATATATAACTAAAATAAAATTTGTAATGAACCGCAAATGCGACATTAACTTTTGACGTTGGGCATATTGCATACGCGCGAATTATAGCCCGTAAAATCACATTCTTTTTGGTTGAGAAAAAACAATATTTAAAAGAGGAGGTTTGTCGTACCATAAGTCAATATTAGTATTGTTTGAAGTAAATTACAAATTTTCTAATATGTAATTGAATGGGCACATGAAGAATATATTACATGTAACTTTTGCTTGAAGTGAAGTCTATGAAATTGGATCTCAAAGTAGTATCTTCCAAGTAATCATTCTCGTTGCAGATACTTCAAGCATCTCTTGGAAAATCAGTATATACAAGCAACTAGGGGTGTTCAGGTTCGGTTTGGACGGTTTTTGATTAAAATCAAAATCAAACCAATTTAATCGGTTTTTAAAATTTTAAAACAAAAACCAAACCTAACTAAATACAAACTATCGGTTTGGTTGTTGTTGGTTTGGTTTGGATTGGTTCGATTTTTTGGTTCTTAGCAAGCTAATGATAAGTCGATAATAGTAAAACAATACTAGACAACAATCTGAAAATAATTTGCTAAATTTATGCTTTTATATATTTCTTTCAAAACTAAAAGTTCATTTTTCTGTTTATATGAAAAGAATGTACCAAAAACAAACTAAAAACTAGACCAAAGTTGTGCGTAGGAGATTAGAGAATTAGAGTCTCGTAAGGAAAAGAAAATTGTCCTGACACATATTTTTTTGGGCTTATGCAATCTATTAAGATATAAGTAGCTGATAAACCAAAACTCAAAATAATAATTGAAATGCACAAAATATTTAAAATTATTTACAAAAAGATTTGATACTATATATAAATAATTATTAAATTTTGTATATAATTTATCTGTTTAGTTCGGTTTATTTTTCGATTTTTTATAATAGAACAGAAACCAAATCAAATATTATCGGTTTTTAAAATTTAAAACCAAAACCAAATCAAGAAAAATATCAATTTACTTAATCAGTTTGGTTCGGATTTCGGTTTGGATCGATTTTCCGTCAATCCGTGAACAGCGCTACAAGCAACTCAATTCTACCTTGATACATGCAACAAATACCGAGTAAATACTTATTTGCACTCTATATTTTACATTAATCCAATAAATATAATTTTAGTAGTTAAAAATTAAAGTAAAAATACATATCACAACTTTATCATGGTTAAATGATAATTATGTATATAAAAATTACATGTCTTCGCTTTCATGAATTTGGTATAAATATTGAGTGCAAATAAATTTTTACGCAAATACTGCACTAACCCACAACTATAAATACACTGATCCTTTTACCATTTGGCATGATATTTATTGGGCTAGCTTTTGTGTTTTATTCTAGTAAGGAGCTGCAGAGAGCTGCTTACCTAAAACTGACAAGAATATGGTTGTTTTCTCAATGCAATTGTAGCTCGTTTAAATTAATTTTTATGTAACTACCTTATTATCGTGGCTTGCATATTATGTCGTATAAATTACAATGACTTTTGCAGTATAATTTCCGTAGTCAGTTAGGATTTAAACGAATATAGGATACGTTCAATAATTAATAAATTTTCTACTATATAGTCAGAATATATATATATATATATATAT